>APFE030076110.1:29528-110251 GCA_000404065.3 Pinus taeda | reverse complement strand
TCTCATACTCGTAGAACCACTCTCTATGGGGAGTGAAGTGAAAGGATGCACTTGAGTCAATCAACCATGCCTCATGATATACATGTGTACTTGAAGAAGCCAAGTACACATCCCCACCTTCATCAGCGGTGGTTTTTGCCTCTGTAGAAGGAGCCTCATTAGATCCCTTTCCTTTGTCAGGAGCTTTAGATTTATAGTCCCTTTTGTAGCACCCTTCCTTTCCACATTTCTAGCACACCACCTTTACATGTTTTCCTGGAGATTTAGATCTCCCTTTAGATTTAAATCTCCCACTTGATGACTTATTTTTATTTCTGTTCTGGGTCCGCCCTCGTACAAACAAGGCATGACCATTTTGGTTCTCCATATTTTTTCATCTCATCTCCTCCGTCGGAAAGGATGAGACTATTTCATAAAAATGCAAGGTAGTTGCATTGCTATCTATTGCAATAACCAAACTATCGCACAAATCTGGTAGAGAACACAACAAACTGATGCACTTATCTTCATCTAAAATTTTAATATCAATAGATGCTAACTGACTTACCACAGTATTAAATGCATTCAGATGCTCTGTCACCGAGTCTCCATCTTTCATCCTCAGGTTATACAGCTTTTTCCGTAGGAACAGTTTTTTCACCAGAGACTTAGATTGGTACAAAGTCCCTAACTTGTCCCACAAAGCCCTCGTCGTAGCTTCCCCTATTACATTCAACAATACTGAATCTGAGACACACAATTGTATTATGCTATTTTCCTTCCGATCCAACTTCTTCCATTCTTCATTAGACACTCTCGTTGGTTTAGTACTTGGATTGATCCACTGGTCTTTATCCACCAAAAGATCCTCCATCTTGAGTTTCCACAACTCAAAACTCTAACCATTAAATTTCTCGATCCCTATCTTTTCACTGCTTGCCATCTTCTTTCACCACTAGAATCAATCTTGCAGATCTCCCACTGAATAGGGTCTACCACAGGCCCGAGTGAAACCCCTCAGCAACAAAGGCATCCCCTTGAAGCCAAAACACCTTTGATACCAAATGTAGGTTTTAACCCCATACATAAATTACCTGCATACGAATTTTGAAACACAAAAAAATAAACAATGCTTGATCATAACACATAAAACACATATACACAGAGATTTTCCCTTGGATCCCAAAACCGGGACTACCAGCTTGATTTTTCATTATGTTCCTTTCAATGTTATAATACATACTTATACATGCCGAAGCATCCAATACCATGGACCGAAAAACATCACGTCGAATACGATGGACCGAAAAACCATCGTGTCCAAAAAACATGTGCAAAAATCATGCACAAAACCATAAGTGGGTCCGCCCAACCTAACATAACGTCCAAAATCAAAATTTTATAAAGTGGGGTTACGGGTACCCCTCAAACCTCTTGTTAACTACGTGGAAAGAATACAACACAACCCAACAAAAAGCGACGTAGTAATCCAACTGAAGCACATTTCCAGCATACACAAGATGTGGCTAGCACACGACAGAAACCCTCTGAACCAAACAATAATGAAAGCTGACACAGAGGTGACATATCCACCAATAGGGTCAAATGGAAACCAAGGTATTGCATGAATCCCAATGTGTGATAGTGTAAGCTTATATCAAACACAAGGGAAACCACTCAATCAAAGACCCTTGATATTGATCGATGCTGAGCACAAGGTGACCTATTGATAATGAAAATAGGGACAGGGTGCGTCTCTAGGCCTTTCCTTAGACAAAGATGTTGTCGTCGATAAGGACAAGACTCACCAGCAAGAAGTCAGTGGAGGCTGATATCAAACACAAGGGAAACCACTCAATCAAAGACCCATGATATTGATCGATGCTGAGCACAAGGTGATCTATTGACAATGAAAATAGGGACAAGGTGCGTCTCTAGGCCTGTCCTTAGACAAATATGTTGTCGTCGATAAGGACAAGACTCACCAGCAAGAAGTCTGTGGAGACCTTCTCAAATCGGCATGAGTAAAGGACCAATATAGCTGATGTGATGATAGACAAGACACTGACAACCAGGGATGGCCGACTGAAAAATGAGTCAAGAGACACCGCAGAGAGGCCAACTCAGGCTACTTCCCTTAAATAAAAGCACGACTCAATGTGAATATGTGGTAGCATATGATGACTCTATATAAGTTCGTCATGCAGGAGGCATGAAAGAACCCTCCATATGATTGGAAGAGATAACCAATTGGAGGAGAACTGACTCAATACCAAGGTTAAGGCGTACCTAAGTCAAACTAAATCCCGCCCAAATAGAGGAGACTTTGTTTTGAGTGATTTGTTCAAGGGCGACACGATTGACTCTAGCTGCCAACAATAAGTGGAAATATTGTCCCATTCCCGCTCGTTTTTGGAATATATAATTTTTTTTGACTTTTTCTTTAAGCTGGAAAAAGAATTAAACAATGCTATAGTACAGTGGAAAGAATGAGTGTCAGTGAAATAGATGATCTAGTTCCTGGGATTGGAACAATCCTATGCTCAATGCAGGGAGGTGAAAACTGGTCAAAGACACTCAAAGGTGTGTTCCTTCCACGGGTCAAGGTGTGTCAAGTTGCAAAAGTCAAGGACATGCAAGTTTGATTTTGCAGTCGACATGGTCAAAAGTTGGCTTAAACATGAGTCCAAGTGAAGCCAGCTCAAGGCCAAAAGGTGCAAATAGTCAAAATGCAATGCAGTAGTACAACTCAACACAAAGGAGCCTCTAGGGTATAAGGCTAGAATGAAGCAAAGAAGAAAAGAGGAATGAGTCTTCATTGCATAAGTCATGGCAAGACTACAGAGGACTCCTAAGCCTACTCAAATTGAAGTAGCATGGGCAACAAATGTCAGTGAGGTGCTAACTACGATGCCCATGAAAAGGATGGCTCTACCATCGTGTCATGATTTAAAAATTGGCGAGTGAAGATGGTTTACGAACCATAACATGATGGGATCGACCCTATGGCAAGTATATCGACAAATGGAGGCTAGTATGCATAGTGCAATGGAAAAATGGTTTCCCTAACCTATATGCCAGTGAGAAAATGATACCTGCCATGATGGGTCAGCAGTCATGGAATCGTCTCGAAACTACCGAAAAAGCATCCAAAATGTCCTGAAAATCAAACCATTCTCGATATTCCAAGATCCCAAGTTAAAATTTACATGAAACAAAACAAAATCAAGTTTTGAAAAGAAAATCATTTTAAAAGCCTATAAAATAGTTTTTGGACTCACCATTTTCACTATTTGATTTAAAAGCAAAGGAGTGGACCAAAAGGAGCAAACTTTACCATACGCCAAATTCAACCATTCAAATCCTCCCAAAATCACTAGGTAGCCCTTAAACTTATCTTGCATTCAATTGTGAGTGGTTTTAGAATTTTTAATTCAAGTTTCACCGTTGAATTATTGCCAAAATATTTATCGTGGCGTATGTGTAGGTTGGCTATGAGCAGCCTCTAGACACGACTGTGTATGAAACAGACCCGCATATACGCCACGAAAACTTAAAAACAAAAATCTAATGGTCAAAATTTGTTTTTTCTTCAGGATGCCAGTCACTTGGAGAGAAAGAGAGCATGCCTTAGTGGATGATGAGGTTATGAAAGATCCTAATGCCCTGGATGCCTTAAGAAGATGTGGTTTGCTAAAGTTCTTTAAAACGCCAAATATGAAAGCAAACACTCGCTTGCTCAAAATGGTCATTCAATACTGGAGCATCGAGGATGACTCGTTTATGATTGATCAGATGCCACTCAATATAGAGGTTGAAGATATTTATTTCATCATAGGCCTTTCCCGGAGGGGAGAGGTAGTAAATTCCATGGGCAGATCATGAGGTAGTCTATCTATCAAGGACTACGTGCATATATATTGCCCGGGTCATCCAGAAAAGGTTGGAAGTCAAATTCCAAGAAAGCATGTGGAGAGTTTAGCACTAAGGATCATCCTGTTCACTATAGCCAGAGTGAACGGATCAACTTTCTTGCGCCAGGCTTCACAGCTAGCCATGAGCTTGGTGGTAGATTGTCTCACCACCGTATTTGACTGGTGTACTCCTCTTCTTGCCAACCTGAAGAGCCAGATTACTTCTATCAAGAAAGGGTAGACCAAGAACTTTGGGTATGGAACCATTTTGTGCTCTTTCTTCTTTGAGAGGGTCCCAACACTTCGTCCTAGAGTATTAGTTTTGATTAGCACCGCACGATATCCATGAATGGGTAGGTGGGCTGACTTGATGAAACAACTAGGAGGGGGGGATGTTCCACGGACTGTTTTCGACAATGACTTCTTCTCCTAGTGGGAGTAGTAGATCATTGCCATAGATGACTACCCTTATACTAGGCTGGACTTTTGAGGAGATCCAGATCTAACTTTACCACCAACCACAGCATGGGGTGACATAGGTAAATGTTTTTTGATTTTATGATTTTTTTATGATTTTTCAAATATAAAAATGAACTTTGAAAAAATATTTTTGATAGGATTCAAATGATTAATATGATGAACATGTTCCAGATATTGGGTCAGTTCGACCAGATGGGTTCCCACATCATGGACATCGCAACCGAGGTGCCGAAGAGGCGGTTGTGGAAACAGAGAAACTTTTACATAGTTCAGCGGCACTTGGTGAGACTAACTAATTGAGTATCGATGGAGGCCGTAGAGGATCTCCCTATAGATATGCAACGTCACGTGGTTGGCATGCCATGAGACTGGGTTCACACTCTTAGGCATATGGCCAAAGAAATATTTGCATACTTAGCCGCTCATCCCGAGCCGGGGCATTATATGTACTGGACATGATTATGGGCATTTGAGTCCCAATTTTTGTATATTATTTTGGACACACTTATGTACACTCAACATATTTTATGATATCCATATATATATATATATACAGTTCGACTTTTTGATGCTTGATTCTATTGTGATGAATGAATGATGTGCCAATATAATGCTTGATTAGCGATAGAATCAACTAACATGGATCCCTTACTCGATAAATGTTATTCAATTGTGACACTATCAATTGTGAATCAATATAGACTACCAACTAATCGATTTCATAAGAAATTGCTTCGGATAGTAAATTAATGACGGCAATATACTCAACGATATTATTTGAAGTGAGACCAATGCATACTCCCCTTGACACCATCAAATGACTAGTTGGATAGTAGATTACCCAAGCTGCGGAAGCGAGGTTCCGAGGGTGCCGACTAGCACCATCGACAAATCCAAAATAGACCAAGTCATCCATCAACACCTACCACAGCAGACCAAAAGTGTCGATATCAAAAACAACTCCCGATGAGATATGTACAATCATACAAAATGTAAAAAGAAGCCATTGCCTAGCTGCTACTTAAGCAAAGTACTTCTTGAAGTAGAGCCCATTTCGGGGCTCTGCCAACTTGTTTCCTTCAAAATCGATTAACTCATACGCCCCTTTTTCTAAAACTCATTTAATTATGAAGGGACCATACCACATAGGCTTGAACTTGCCTACCCCCAAGGCATCCTTATCTTGGTCATAGACCAAGACAAGGTCACCTTTAGAAAATACTCGAGGATGGATAGCTTTATCGTACTGAGTTTTAACCCTTTTCTTATGAGCCTCATTGATTGTGGCGACATCTCGACGTTGCTCATCGAGATGTTCCAAATGAAGGAGGCGCTCTTCGAGACTAGAGGTCTCTGGAAGGAGCTCAATAGCTAACTTAAGAGATGGAATTTCACATTCAATAGGAAAGATAGAGTCCATCTCATAAACTAACTAAGAAGGTGTAAAACCTGTAGCAGTCTTTACGGAGGTTCGGTATGCCCAAAGAGCCGGATACAACATAAGATGCCAATTGGATCGATTTTTGTCAATCGTTCTTTGCAAGATCGTCTTAAGGATTTTGTTCACTGCCTCGACCTGTCCATTGGCTTGAGGATAATATGGAGATGAGTGCTCCTGCTGGAAACCCAATTTAAGAGCCAATTCAGACATTAGTTGGTTCTGGAAATGACTGCCATGGTCAGTGACAACCTCTGTCGGGATACCGAACCTTGAGATAATCTGATTAAAAAGGAACAATGCCATTGTTTCACTATCGTTTTTATAAGTGGGCATGGCCTCAGCCCACTTCGTGAAGTAGTCTACGACCATGATAATGTACTTGTGATTCGCTGCTGAAGGTAGATTACAAGTTGTAAAATCAATACCCCACTTATTAAAAGGACTGACAGTGACAACGGGAAAAAGAAGAGCTGGATATGTGCACATCTTTCAAGTGTAAACTTGACAGGGGTGACAACGTTTGACTGCTTTAACATAATCTTTGAAGAGCGAAGGCCAAAAATAGCCAGCACGCAAGATACGCTGGGTTGTAGCAAGCCCTGAAAGATGAACACCACAAGCTCCACTATGGCAGTCATTGAGCACTGACTCTGCTTCCTCTAGGGTTAAACAACGCCGAAGGATTGAATCAACCCCTCAATGATATAATGTATCACCAATAATAACATAGTTTTTAGCTAGGTGACGTAATTTTCAACGTTCATCCTTAGAGAAAGTAGAGGGAAACTTTGAAGTAAAGAGATAGACACTGATATCTCCATACCAAGGGTCAAGTGAAGAGATGGGGAATAAATGTTTGTCGGGAATAATTTCCTCATAAACAATATCCTCTCCACAAGGCAGCTCAGAAATTAACTTTGCAAAAACCATAGATTTCTTAGACTTGGCGGACAAGAACTCGAGATCGAATTCTTGTAAAATGAATATCCATCGATTATGTTTTCCCCCAATCACTCGCCTACTGAGGAAAAATTGAAATGGATTGACCGCCGCTAAGACAAATTTTTTGCATAGCAAGATATAATGGTAGAGCCACTAGACATCATGGACAGCTACCAAGGCCAACTTCTCAACAGGATAATAGCGGAGTTCATGACCTATCAAGCCTCATCTCAAGTAATAAATCACGTGCTCCATGAGAGCATCGTCTTCCTGAACGAGAACCATACCTATGGTTGATTCTGCTGCAGCGAGATATAGAGGGAAATCCCTACCATAATCCGATGGACTCAAAAGTGGGGCAGAGACTAATGCCCTTTTCAAGGCATCAAAGGACCGTTGCACAAATTCGTCCCATACATATGGAACTCCTTTTCGTAGCAAACACATAAACCCTTTAGTGATCTCGACATAATTCACTATAAACCTTCTTAAGAAATTAACTTTCCCTTGAAGACTTTGAAGTTGGCGAATTGAGGATGGGGGAGGCAACTAAATTATTGCCTCTACCTTGAAGGGATCAACCCTAATCCCTTTATTTGACACAATGAACCCTAATAACTGACCAGATGTAATCACGAAAACGCACTTATTGGGATTCAACTAGATTTTGTAAAATCGACATCGCTCAAAAACTAATCGAAGGTGACTAGGGCGATCAGTTCTATTTTGAGAACGAGCAGCTAGAACATCCAAGTATGCTTCGATGATATGTTTAATTTCATGGAAAGCGTATGACATGGCCCACTAGAAGGTAGCTCTAGCATTTTTGAGACGAAAAGGCATCTTTCTGTATGTAAAGGTACCCCAGGGACATATAAAAGCTGTCTTATGCTGATCTTTCAGACGGATAGAGATCTGATTATAACCGGAAAAACCATCTATGAAGGAGAAAATTTCATTACCCTTACACTCATCAATAATTTGATCAATAAATGGTGTGGGGTAATAATCTTTGGGACAAGCTTTGTTTAGGTCCCTAAAGTCAATGCATACTCAGATTGTTCCTTTCTTTTTATCCACAGGGACTGAATTAGAAACCCAATCGGTAAGAGGAATAGGGTATATGAAACCCACCTTGAGCATCTTCTCTACTTTAGCTTTAATGGTTGCTTCTTTCCTAGGATTAACTGGTCAAAGCCTCTGACAAACCGGTTTGGAGTTTTTATACGTCTTCATCTCATGTTGAACTATGGATAGATCAATGCCAAGCATTTCTTCATAAGACCAAGCGAATACATCTTGAAACTCCTTAAAAAGGTTAGTGTAAATTTGAATTTCTTCAGGGGAATATTTAGCTTCGATGAAGAGATTCTCGATCACATTAGGGTTCCTAGAGATGTTTATAGATATTGTTTTTGAAATCACTGACATATTACCTTCGACACGAAAGTGTGCTAGAGCCAAAGGATTTGATACTGTACAAACATCCCTAGTAAACAACTCAGAGAACCTAGATTCTACTTCCTGCAACGGAGGAAGAAAATATGAACGATGGTGTAAGTCTTCCCAAGGTCAATCTACACCCATCATTACTTCTAGGATTGCTTCTTCGAATGGTAAAACCATATCTAAGCAGTCCATAGCGGAGGTAGAATCAAGGGTCCAAGCCGGGGTCACATCACCATCTAGCTCCTCCTCAGAGAAAGGAGTAGAATGGTTATCTGCAAAGTTGACGATAGACTGATATCTAAGCTCTGCTGCAGACATAGGAAACACCATTCCACCAACTTTTCCTTCATCTAATGTGGTCGTAGGTGAAGGAAAGGTCCAAGGGTATGAAAAATAATGAGCTCGAAAGAACTCTTCCCATGAAGACTCCTTGGATGATGAAATGACATTGATTCTAGCGATAGGAGAGGGAAAATCAAATGTACCCATCAATGAAGAATATATCCCAACTCCTAGATTTTCAGTAGGCAGGCGAGGGTTATCCACTAAAGGAACAGTAGAATCTGAAGTTGCCCTAGGATCAACTGGAGTATAATCCAATTGATCAACCTTGATGATTTTCCCTTCATGAGGAAAGAAAATGACACGAAACACAGTCGAAACACGAATATACATATACCTCAGTGTTCTGGAATATGATTAGGGTAATAGAAATGCTTATGATGATACTGGTTACGTATTATCCCTATCTAATAACATGTATTCTATCTCTATCCATTCCGTATACCCAGTTCCTTCCTAAGAGGAGATTGTAATCTAGGTTAGTGTCAATGACTTCTACTTCAATATTGACGACCTTCCCCCCAACAAATATGGGAAAGGTCGGGATAATCCCATGCAGCCTATGAGAATGCCCATCAAATGCAGTTAGGAGGGTAGGTGAAGGAACAGTTGGAGGCGATCCAATGGCCTTCCAGCATGAAATCGACATGACGCATGTGGAAGCGCTTTCATCAATAATGGTACGAAAAATATTAATTTTCCAGTATGTAGACTTTATTTGAAAAGCCATGTGATGAGGGAGTCACTTTTTGGCATTGAGCATGTCAAAAGTGAGCACTAAAGAGTTATTTGGATCAACTGCCCCTATCGCTGAAAACAAAGCACTTCGTTGAGCTAGACACGACAGGAGAACCTCTAAAGAAGACATGGTGTATGGACTCTAAGCCATATCCTCGACAACAGAGTAATTCTGGGTGGCCCTAGAATTAGGATTAACAGTCATGCATTTAGCGGAACCTTTCAGTATCCGTGGTATAGTCTCGACAGGGGGTTGCTCAATATGAAGGTCGATATTTCCAAGAGCAATTTTGTCCTTGGATGTTTCAGCTTCACCATAATCATGCGACCGAGTGGCCACATGGACGTTAGAACCCATCATGAAAACATTTGATGATTTCTCCCCTTCCTAGTTGCTCCCTGCAAAGGTACCAAGATTTAAATTCGCGCTAACGAGTAGTTGCTACCCTTGGGGAAAAGGGTTGGTTAACACAGATTGAGAGTTAGAAGTCCCATGGTGCCCTAACAAGCACTGAGCACCTTGAATCTTTGGGAAGAGATGAGTTAAATGGTCTCCACTGCATAGCTTGCATGGAAACTTGACTTTCTTTCTAGACCCGTTTCCACCACCACCAGCATCATTGTCGAGTTTATTTGCATCAGTCTTCCCATCTTGACTCTTTTTCTTACCTCATCCTTTCTTTTTCCCAATGGAATTTTGATTTCCTTTCGGGTTGAAGATTGGACGACATTAACCGAAGAGGGTTGAGAAGACGAAGGGTTAGGCGATGTGACTTGGTTGTTAGAAGCAGTTTGTAAAGACAACTTTTGCAATTGGCTCAATATGTTCACCACATTTGTGACTACGGATCCAACAATACCATTTGCATGGGGACCTGGCTTTGACTTGGCTATATCAACCTTAGTCCTAGGCGCATCTGGCAAGATTTTTTGTAGAATCCCAAACTGAGAGTAAATCAATTCTAACTACTGGGCCCAAAAAATAGCTTTCTCCTCAGAATAGACTCCAGACAGGGAGACATCCTTAGAGATTTCAGGTTGTAAAGATTTCAAAAACCATTCGAGACGGTATTCCAGAGGAATTTTAGCTTTAATGAGCCTCTTTCTCCATCTTCATTCCTGAATATGATTAGAAATGTGAGTTTCCGTGTCCTGACGAAATTGGTCAGAAGTTCAGTTCCAACATCATAACGGACGAGCAACTGGAAATAACGTAGGAAAATATTAGCCAAATCGGCAAAAGATGTAAAGCTGCCCCTTAGCAACTCTATATACCACTTGGTTACATTTCCAGTCAAGTTGCATTGAAAAAGTCTCAACCTAATTGAGTCATCGATAAGGGAGTTTGATGAGCACCAGAAATGGAATGTGGTTACATGGTCGCCAGGGTCTTCACCGCCCTTCCCCTCAAACTTAGGAATGTCTGAAGGGAGTTTGGTTGGGATCAGAGGCCAGGCTAGATTGTATTTGATTGGATCGTTTGTTAATTTAGTGAGATCTGGCAAGTTCAATGTTGCTAGAAAAGGAAGTCTAGGAGGACCTTGGGGATTCCACTTAGACTGGGTGGAGCTCCCAAAGTTCTGAAAATATTGGCCTGGATTTTGGAAGGCACTAGGCTACTTGAAATAACCAACAGAACCAATTGAACCAAAAGGCGGACCTTGTGATCCAGCAAAACTCGGAGTTTAACAAACTTCGTCCGAAAAACCTCCATAACTAGCGAAGTTCCCTCCTAAAGGGTTATAAGGGGTCAATAACCCTTGATAAGGATTCCAAGTAGAAGCTAAGGGAGGAATACTTTGAAACGAGCTAACTGTGGAGTACGACCTATTCCTTTTTTGGGTGAAAAATGGATTCCCAGTTCCCATGCCACTAACCGTAGGGTTAGTCCAACCTTGAAAGGGATTGTTGTCTTGTGCTGTAGAAGAAAAAGGCATAGATCCTATCGTCAGGTTGGAATGTGGTATATGACCACTTCCAAAAGGAAAACCCTAAAATGAAGCCGACCCACCCATCATGGATGTGGAGGCACTGAATGGAACTAACAGAATACCCTGTGAATGGGTGCCAAACGGGAAGAATCCAGAACTAAAAGCGTTGGCTTGGGAATTTCCACTCAAAGAAGGAATGGAGGTAGACCCAACTAAGGATGTACTAGAAAAATACCCAAATAGAGATATAGAGGGGATGGAAATAGTTCCTCCCCCTTGTACTGATGTTGGAGTCTACATAGTTGTATCACTTGTGGTAGAAGCCATGCTTCCAATAGTGGTCATCGATGGTAAGTGCGTAATATGACCTAGACTTGACGGGCTATGTGTCAGAGTCCCAACGTATTGTAATATGTCTGGATAGTTAGAAGGCAGAGGAGAATTCGAAGCTACTAATGACTCTGGGAGTTCTTCTACCTCTATGTTATCTTCCGATTGAAAGAGAACTTGAGAAAGAATTGGAGTGTTCCTTTCTAGTTCTTCGGAAGTACCAGGCCTATGTTGAACACTAATGCCCCCGAGGGGAGGATCAATCCCCGATGCGTCAGCTACCACGGGATGAAACACACTGGCAGTATTACCTCTGTGCCTTCTAGGTGAGGGCTCTAAACTTGGTGGTGAAAGACCACGAAGTCTTCGAGACTGTCTAGGTGATCAATCAACTACTTTGAATTTTTTATTAAGATCTAATTATAGACTCAAGAAAAAATGAAACCTAGGCCAACTAAGAGCATAGAGCACACACTAAAAAGTCGCTAAAAGATGTCAGCCAGTCAAATAACTTTCAAGTATTTTCGCTCCGGGTGATGAGGACCGGACACCAAAATACAAGAAAGTGAAGTAAGGGGCCTTCCAAAGATAGTCTGGGATAATGACGGCCTAGTCCTACCAGTGAAGGTAACAAAGGAAGTTACGGTGACCTCCTAACAGTAGCCTGCATTGGTGCAAGCCCCCAAGCTTCACAAGGGTGCCCTCTAGTTGTACCATTGAGAGTGATGCAACATCGACCTCAGGTGCCACGAGATTCCCCTCCACAACCACCTACGTAGATCCCTAGGAGAAGAAATTAAGCTTACCAACTCATGTCAGAAGCCAGGCAGAACAGTCTTGAGTTAAGATATGACAAGTAGGAGAGGGGGTATCTCTCTTCCTTATCTTCAAAAACCCTCATGCTTAACTCCCAGATCTAGAGCTTTCATGGTCTTCCTAATTCTATTGGATTTTCACTCACTATTCAAACTCCTATGTTTGACAGTTTAAATGTCCTTGGAGAGTTTTCTCTCCACTCGCCTAATCCAAGGCCCTAAAATATCCTAAAACTTGTTGGTGTGTCTAAATTGACAATTATGAAAAAGTTCTAGTGTATTTTAGTTAGCGCTTGTTTTTAAATGGGTTGTTCTTTAAGTCAAGGGATAAGAGGAAGTGAAACTTGTGGTGTTTTGATGCAAAAGAAATTAATAAAAACCAAACTATATGCAAATGCACTTGTTTTGATTTCGATGAAAGAAATTTCTACTAGGTTCTGAGGAAATTCTAAGAAAGCAATAAATTCTTCTTTTCTTTTCTTTTACTCAAGCTTCACACTCACAAAAATTAACAAAACTATGGATACCCTAAAAGATGCACAAATTTATCCTAATGCAACAAGTACATGCTGATGCAAAACTTAAGACTACTCTAAATCAAAGAATGAAAGTAACTTGTTTATCAATTCTAATTTTCCACTTAAGATGTTTAGATAGAATATAAGTTGTTAATGCTCATTTTCATCCAAACATTAAAATCAAGTTTCAAGACAAGCAAAAATGCACTTTCACTCGTGAAAAGGAAACTAAATCAAAACAAGGCCAAAGAAAGCAAAAACCAAGTTTTCAAGAAGTTTTCTTCAAAAGCAGAAACAAAAATGACTTGTAACACACAAGTTGCTTTTGCGGACTTGGTCCAACTGCAGGCTGAGCATCTCCCTCAAGAAATTTTGCAATTTTAGAGGAGATTTGGTCTTCCCTCTAGAAATTGCACAATCCTATCTGGCAACCTGCTGGGCTCAGAAATTGCTCACTCCTTCCTGTCAACCTTCCCAGCGAAAATTGCGCAATCTGACCTAGTAGTACTGTTCGACCTAGAAATTGTGCAATCCTGGGCAGAAGTTAGCTACTTAGCTTAGAAATTGTGCAATCCCTCTAGGCAACCAACCCATCTTCCTCCCAGAAACTACACAAAAGTTACCCTCAGTCAAGAAGGTTGTTGCATGTGCCATCGGGTTGACTGATTCCACTTGCGACCAAGAAAAATTAACTTGCATGCATGGGCTTCTTTTTCCTGAAATAGAAAAGGAAACATGCAAAAGCATCCCTATATTTTAGGGAGTTATTTTTAGCAGTTGGAGGTTACATGAAAAGATCGTTTTAGAATATTTCCTCCAAGTGTCGCTTTTTCCTAGATTTGTGGCATGCGTGTCATGAGCCTCAAACTTATTTATTCGATGCTTTATAGCTCATTTCCTCACATCGATCTTGGAGCTCTGACATCCCACAACACATTGAGGAGTCTTTGACACATCCAACTCAGTTATTTCCAGGTAAGTCTGCTTAACTTATCTTTTGTAACATTTATGTCATTTTTTGAGTTTTGGCTTGTGTGAGTGTTGTCTGCTTGATTTTTGTGAACACTTTCTTTCATTTTCATGCATATTAGCTTGTACTAGCACCATTTCAGTTTTTGTTAGCATCTCACTGTTGTTGTATGCATGACACTGTTTTGTATGAACAATCGTTGTTTCTGCGACTCACTTCACACATGCATGTTGTTCCATTTTCTGAATTTTGCATTCACTCTTCGCATGCACGATAATTCATTCCTTCTTACACTTAGTATCACCATGCATTCACATTCACATTTGTTTTCAGTTTCCCATCAGCAGGTCTGGGTAGCATTGGCCCAGACTCTACCTCATTAAGACAACATTAAGTAATCGTAAGAGGGAAGGTTCTACCTTCCTCTCATAAAATGCACATTTATGCCCAGTGATTTTCATCCAACATTGCATTGTGCAATTCTGAGAGGCAGTCACTGCTGGCCCAGAAAATTGCGCAATGTAGTCACTGGGCCTGCAACGCTTGCCAGCTGAAATTGCTCATTGTGCAATTCCAGTAGCTAGCAGGCCAGTGTGGATTGTGCATTGCACAATTCCAGTAGCCATCTATCCTCTCAGAAGTTCGAACTACCTTTTGTGCAGTTCTGGCAGCCAATCTCCTGGCCTCCTAGGAAAAAATGTACAATCCTTGCTAGTCAATCCCTTGGTATGTTGCATGTCGTTCCTCAATTTTTCTTTACTTTTCGCTGACAGATTTCCTACCATGCATGTCACCATGTCTCTAGATCTAGCACGTGTTCATTTGCCTCTCAATAGTTTAGGATCAATGGCCTCCAAGAGAGCAGGATGAAAGGACACTGACAGAAGTGCAAGTGGAGGAGTAGTTGAGCTAGTGTCTTCAAGTTTTCCAATCTACGAAGACACCAAGTTGATTGTAGACAAGGACATCAAGCTAAAATGGAAAGAGGTCAATGACGAATTTGCAGGCACATTTGGGGAAGAACTCGACGTCCGCCAAGTCTATGTGAACATCCACAAGTCCAGCTTGTACCAGATTGCATGCAAGTATCAAGTGTTCCCATGCGCAGACATGATACATTGGATCATCTCACACACTGATCCTAAGACGATGACATTGAGCAGTGTTAGCAGGACGAAGATTTCTACCTTTAGTAAACAGGATTATGAACAGATGTACCAAATGTTGAAGCTAGTGATCAACATGGAGATATCCTTCAACATACCCAACAACAATTCCAACTCCATGGATATCTTGAAGAACTAGGTAAAGGAGCTAGCCAAATTCAGTATGACACCCAACTAGGTTTACAAGACAAAGATACTATGGAAGGCATATCAATACTTGGTCATCTTTACATGTCGCCTGTATGCCCAAGAAAGCATGGAGACCTTCCTGCAAAGTTGGGTGATCGTGTTGGACCAACTGGCTAGTGAAGGCAAAGCATACAACTAGTCTGACATGTTGGCTCACAAGCTGAACGAACATGTAACAAGAGCTTGATAGCCACCCGAAGGTCAGCAAATAGAAATCTACATGTTTGCTTACATATTGGATGCAGTCTATGCCCGTTAGGAGTTCTTGGGCTTGAAGTGGGCATGGACATCGGCGGAGACCTCTGTGAACACATATTGTAAGATGTTGTCCAAATGAAGCTTCAGAGGAGTTTGTCCAAATGAAGCTTCAGAGGAGTTATCACACAGTTGTCAGATCATTTTGTCACCCCGGTCTACAAGATGATATTTGAGAAGGATCCACCTTGCATGTCGAAGGCAACAATGGAGGCACTGATCTATATAGTATATTGGTATGCTTCACCGTCAAACACCTTCATACGAAAGCCTCCACATGTTCTACTGAAGTTTGCCTTAGACAAGCTCTTCATGCAAGAAGTATCATACCACATCTCGGTAGGACTGTCAACTAGGTTGCACCGGAAGAATAAGACACCTTGGCCCACTCTTCCATTGTGGATTGGGTTATATGAGATACATAATTTCAATCATGTGGATTTTAAAGTGGAGGAGATCAAGAAATATCCATTTGACGCCCAAAGCTACAATCCGTATGACCTGCATTATTTTGTAAAAGATCACTGCACGAGAGTACAGTTTCAGTGGATCCACGGGGCATGTCATTGGGTGGAGGAGTACCCATGGAGATATTGTTATAGCTTCCCCAGACCCAATAAACTGGTCAACATTGCTGTGGAATGGTTAGCGAAGCAGCGCGAAGCAACATCCAGGAGAGCACCAGCAACAACAACAGTGGAGGTAAACATACCAGCGCACGACAAAGGCAAGAGGAAGATTGTCAATAGTGCGGAAGAAGAGCAAAGCTGCAAGTTTTGAGTAGGCCCACTTGTGCATAAAGAGGCTTTGGAAATAGAGGCAAAGAGGCAACAATGCAATAGAAGGAATGTGCAAAGGCAGAGAGAAAAATGGAGAATGAAGGAAACATAGAAGGAGTTGCATGAGTTGAAGGAGCAACTCTGGAAGGAATAGGAGCTACGCAAACAGGAGAATGAAGTGCAAAAAGAACAAATAAAAAAGAAACATGTACAGATAGATGAAACTACACACGTACAGGTATTCAACTCATCCAAACAACCAACACCAAGTAGGCAAGGTGAGTAGTCGTAGGAGCAAGACTTTTCTCAAGAGATTGAACAAGCACTTGAGCAGATGGATATAGACATGGAGCAATATGAGTTAGAGCAGGGCATCAACCTCATGCCTCACCACAGAGAACTTGACCCACTAACTTCACCAGATCTAGAAGAAGAGCAAGTCCTAAGCGACCAAGGAGACACTGAGATCCTTGTAGACAATTCGGAGGGAGAGATGCACAAAATCTCATTCGATGAGTCCCATTATAGAGTTGTGGAATCTTGTAGAGTGTCCACTCCAAATGATCACACATCTCCTATGCAGTTTTGGGAATGAGTGATTGTGTATGATGTGCACAAGCATCCAACAACATTGGTCGATGCTACCAGAGCATATGTCGAAGCCACTAGCTCGAGTGTTCGCTTCCTGATAGCAGAGAACGAGCGAATGGCTAAGGAGTTACAGATGACCAAGAAGGGAGGGGAATTGGTTATAGCATTTGCCTGAGCAGATTTGAAGAAGGACATACTAGATGAAGTATTGTCCCTTTACACAGTCATGCGGGAATTGTATTCCAAGCTTGGCACCATGCATATGGTAGTTTTCCATCTCAACGGTTGGAAGAACGATGTTCTAGGAGAGCATGTATCTTGTCGAACGTGCATATTGATGTTGACTACATGCAAACACGGACAATGAGATACAAGGGAGCCCTATTACACTTGCCCAAGATAATGAAGCCTAGAGTAGTTGAGCTGAAGGCATGCATCTAGAGTTACATCGGAACTATGAAGATATCTCACAGCTCATCACTAGTCTACAGTCTTCCCATGCATGGGAATTCAGGAGTGTGGATGTTTTTGTGCATGCACACACAATCCCATCTATTGGGACACTCACCCAAGCAAATACAAAGGCACATGTCTAACTGGAGCTTGACTCGTACTTTGACGAGTTGATGTGCATAGCCACCAACCTAGACTTGGTGATCAATGCAGACACCATGCATCAGTATGTCATTGGTCTAGTCACACTCAAGGCGACGATGCACATGTTATCAAACAAGTTGGAAAGAGGAGCTTGAGCAGTGTACCAGGATGCAATGGAGGCAAGAGTTTGTATGTATGAATATTACTAAAATGTGTTGTTGGTTTAACCAAGACCTAAGACCAAGACCAAGACCAAGACCAAGACCAAGACCCAAACCAAGACCAAGACTAAGACCAAGACCCAGACCTAGACCAATGTTGCAACAGAGACCCAAGTCAATCCTCCTCCAAGTCTCATCCAATCAAGTCAAAGTCAACAATAGTCAATGCTAGTCAAACTTATGAAATTTGGTCAAGTCTTAAAATTTCGACTGCTGAAATTTCGGGCCTACAATACCTTAGGAAAATTCATAGAACTAGGGCTGAAAATTCTTCATATTCTCTCTCCTTTGACCTCGTTCTCTCTCTTTTGACTTCGCTAGTTTTCCTTCTTGTCTCGACATAGAAACTGATGATGATTGATGAGTGAGTGAATTGTTATAAATAGTTGTATTTTGATTTTGGGCATTAAATACTAGACCTAGTCCCATTATCTCACCGACCTAGTGAGAATCAAGGTTTTCAACAACGAAGCATAAAATCTATGCTTGTCAACATGTGGCACCCACATGACCATGCCTAGTCCACATGGTACCATACCACTTCCATATGGGGATCCACTTGGCACACCAGCCATACAGGTATTGATACATGCTTTATTTCCCTAGTAATAAATTCCCCAGGTCAATATTCTTTATCTCCCCATCATCACTTTCTTTGGACAATATTTCTTACTCCTTGACATTACTTCCTTGAGTTGATATTATTTACCTCCTCGACATCACTTCCTCAGGCTCAAAGACTAATTTGTCTTCTACGATAAACAATGAGATCCCATTAAAACCAACCAACCAATGAGAAAATCGAGACAACTTGTTTAGCTATGCCTTCATATATAATTTTTCCTAGCATTTGTTTGTGTGTTTGAGAGGTCTTTACTTGTCTCCTTGATGTGCTATGATAAAAGGGCATCATTTCCTCCCTGCCAACACCTCTAGTCACATCTGATAAATCTACATTTGATAGATTAAATACTAATAATTGGCTTCAACCTGGTCTGCACCATTGCTTCCAATCACATCTCATAAATTAATTTTTAATGAGTTGGCTCATCAGAGATGCAAAAGATAGTTCCTTAACTTCATCATTTAAGTTTAGGGTTGGGTCGTGGCTTCCCAAGCAAGTAAACCCCATTGGACATTAGGATCCAAAAGGTCATTGTAATGTTCCAAAAAGGAAATAAAAGTGATAAACAATGCAAAAATCATATACAACACAAAAATATTTCGACAATAATTAAACACCCATAAAATTACAGCAGAACTATGCCAAATGGAGTCATTTTATTATTAAGAGGATAGTACAAATATATAGAATGTGTGCACCTAGGGTTTCCAAAGGAAGCTAGACAATTCCAAGTGAGAAAAATGTTTTCTGGGACGCAAAGAAATGTTTTCTCCTCAAGCTTTGTGCTGGCCCTAGAAATTTTACAACTTCTAGCTAGAAGAAACCCTTGTTTGAGCCTTTGACAGCGCTAATGAAATTCTGCGAAATTAATCTTGGACTCTCCACCAAAAACCTAGAAAAAGCTAGAAAAAAGTTTTGGCAAATTCTATTGACCACCGAGGACCCAAAAATTAAGCTCATTCCTCCCCACTGACTGCCAAATAATTATGTTACTTGGGGCACCAAAACACCCCAATTTTTTTTGCAAAATTACGAGTAGACTCCTTGATCCCTGACCAACAAAACCCATAAATGTTTTGGGCTAATTTCTACCTCTTGAAATTACCCAAAATCAGTGCTACACCCTCCTCCATTGTTTTTGCGTCCCCCCTTGAAGAGTAACTATTGATTTATCCTTGTTTACTCCCTCCAAATGGCTAGGAAAAATTTAGAAATTATTCCTTGGAAATTTTGGCCCAAAACCCTAGCTCCACTAACTCCTTCTTACTGCAAATATGCCCCACAAATGTTGCCCAGAAAACTACTTTGCAGGCCCTAGATGACGAATTTGGGTTCTCTCTGTAGCTATAGGTTCCACCTCTGAAAATTACCACAATTTCTTGTCCACCATCAAGATATTTTTCTCCTAATTTCTTCAACTAAAAATCCCTTGGAAACTCCTCAAATTAGTGGTACAAACCTCTGGCCTTGCATCCTCCTGGAGATTTGAACTGGATGAGTTTGGCTGAAGATTACCCACAAGCTCCAACAATCTCCTCTCCAATAGAATATGAAATTCTCTCCTATGGTGACACTATAAGTCCACCATAGAAAGAGCTAATATTTCCGCCCGAAAATCTCTTTGTGCTAAGAAGCATAGGTATTCTTGGCTAAGCAGCTCAAGAGTACTATAAATTAGAAATTTATATTGTCAAAAGCCCCCCAAAAATGATTCCTCCTCCTTCTATTTTTCTTGGTTGACCCCTTTCTCTCCTTTTGGGTCCCGCCAATTCGAGTTCCTTCTCCCTAGCTCGATTTTCCTAAGGGTTCTGAATTCCCCTTTTTGGGTGGCCCCACATCTCACTACCAATTTAATATTTCATTTTCTCTAATGTTGGTGGCATCCATCTCTCCAAAAATTAAGTGGGGACTCCATCCACCCACTTTTCCTAAGTTTACATGCCAAAATATTTCTGAACACCCATTGCAAAAATAGAAATTCATCTAAGAAAAAAAAAATTAATTGGGGGACATTATAGTCATCCCCTCTTTCATTTCAAAGTCAAATTTAAATGATTTAAAGACATTATCTCAACCAATCATGGCTCTTGTGCCCATGATGGCATTATAGTCACATTTTTAGTTTACGAAATTCGAGGCAAATGAATGGGTTGTCACAAATATCATTGTCAATACAAATCAACCATTCAATCCTTTCAAACATAAGAATGTAGAGGATTAATTGGGTATTAAATTTGTTGGTGTTGGAATGAATTATCATCAACATTAAAATATATAGTAAAAAAGCCATAATTCCACAAACCCTTAGCAATAACAAAATTATATTGCTTATTGTTTTTTGGAGTAAAATCTATGACCAAAATTTTGGACATATCAAAGTTCTGGTCACAATGTTTTTACTCCAAAAGGAATAAGCAATATGATTTTAAACTATGAAATCTACATACCCGAATTACAAAATTACAATAGAGTAGTTATTTATATCATTTACAATTACATCAAAATAATTTTATTTAGCTACTCTCAATTGGTGTGCTTGAGCTTATATGTAGATTTGGCCTTGTTAAGAGAAAGTAGAGGCCAATCATCCTTGTCTCTTCAACTCCCTATCTGGATATCTCTTCCTATCCCTTTTGTCTTTTGTTGGCAACATTCTTCTTAGAGTTCCTTCTAGTTGTGTTTTTCTTAGTGCTTAAATTGGAATATGAGCACTTTGGAGCCAAGTGGTAATTAATTGATTTACCAATGCCTTGATCTAGTATGGGGTCATTTCCACTATCAACTATATCCTCTTGCATCACCATCAACCTCCATAGCCATAAGCTTCACTTGTATAGCCGAGAGTGTTTTTATTTTAGTAAGTGATTACAATAATTTAAATCATTAACATTCAATGTGTTTGTTATAAATAAGTAAATAAAGTAATGATAATATTAATACTATCTTTTTTAAGAGCCACAAGAAAAGCAATCAATGATTTTATTTGTATTATAGGCACTAAAATAATATAAATAAAAGGTGTTATATCTATCTATCTATCTATCTATCTATCTATCTATCTATCTATCTATATATATATATATATTATATATATATATATATATATATATATATATATATATATATATATATATAATCTCCTCTTCTTCACAATCTGTCCCACATTGATGTTGAGGGCTAATAATTTAAAACCTTATATACCATGATACATTGATACCTTTACTACTAAGAAAGGTCACACGATTATGAATGTAAAATTCTTTCTAAAATAAACAAGGACTACATAGTAGCTAGTCCCTACTGCTTAGTTTAAATATAGCTAAATTAAAGTAGAAAACAATAAAAATACAAAGATTTAAAATTTTAAAATGTTATCATTAGATTAATTTTAAATTGTAATTAAATGCATTATTAAATTTTGTAAATTAACATTATTTGTATTGCAAAATAGAATAATTATTAATAGTTTACATTTGTCTTTTTATAGTTTGTGGACATGCTCTTATGAAAATCTTATTATTAGACATGTGTATATAGGTCATATCATAAATTTCTATTATACCTTCGTTTGTGAATATGGGAAATTTTATATTTATTCGTATTACAAACATATTATTATTTTGAATATCATTCATTCATTAATAGTGTAAAATCTATCATATGTGGTTAAATTCGAATAAAAACCTAAGTGACCTCTGCCCCTTAAAAATATAATGAAAAAATAAAAAATATATCTCTCACATACTATTAATAAATCTTTTTAAATTACATATATGATTTTAAATACTCATTTTAAATTATATATGTAATTTTAAATAATATATTTTTATTAGATTATATTAATCACTAGCAATTTTTATAAATAGAAATATAAAATAATTATACTCATTAGCAATAATTTTATCACCTTCCCAAAACAAATTGTATCATAAATTCCCATCCCATAACTTGATGTGATCTATGTACTTATGGTTAATTAATAGAGGTAATCGGCACATTAATAGAGGCAAAGTGAAATAACATGTTCAATTTTATAGCCAACGAAATTGAACATAAATAAATTAAATTATTTTAAAAAATCACATATTTCAATGTGTAATGTTATACTATAGATTTTTTGCATTTTTTTTGTCAAACCAAACTAATATGGGTTTGACCAAAAACCCATTGCAATATCCACTACCTTGCGACATGGATAATAATGGCTACGACTTCAATATTGAAAGAGCTAATAAAGAGGATTAATGCGAAAATAAATATGATTAATTAATTGATGTATGAATGCTTGTTTGAGTTGGTCTCTTTCCACAGGATTTGGGGCTTTCGGAGCGGGTCACACGGCTAAAAATTTCAAACTCATATGCTTACCTCAACCCAATGGCGATGATGGAATCTACGAGGAGGTCTATTCTTTCCATATGTGGAAGGAAGAATTTTAAATGCTCCTTCTACATCTTGAATACCAGTGGCAACTCACACATTCAAACACTCTGTCAAACCAACAGGCTTACAGAGGTAATGGAGACCTTCAACCATCTTCTTTCAACTAAATCCATTCCCACCATCACCACCAACAATCGTTTGTTAAGTAGCGTAGTCTGATGGAACCGACATGAATCAACATTGGGTGTTTACAGACTTATGGTTGAAGTAGACATTGTTCCAAATCTCATTTCTCTGAGCATTGTTATCAACTTCCATTATGAAAAAGGTAGAATGGATTACGCTTTCAAAGTGTTTGAAGGAATGGAAGCACATGGTTATATTCCAAATGTTGTAATATTCAATACCCTCATAAAAGGGATTTGTAGGATGAGTAGAACAGAAGATGTTATCAATTTGTTCAAACAAATGGTGCATAAATGACAGGTTCGAGATCTTTTTATCTATAGCACCCTAATAGATGGGCTCTGCAAGAGAGGGAAAAATCACGAGGCTTTTAGATTGATACATGTTATGCTGCAAAGGGGCCATGAGCCCAACATTGTTACATTTACTACTCTTATGCATGGACTCTGCAAAGAAGGTAAGCTCAAAGAGGCCAATCAACTATTGTATTTGATGTTAAAAGAAGGGCATAAACCCAATGTTATTACATTTACTGCTTTCATTGACGGTTTTTGTAAGGAAGGCAAATTGAAGGATGCTAGGAAGCTTTTTATGAAATTCCAGGTAGAAACATATGCCCAAATGTTGTCACATACAATGCTCTTATTGATGGTTTTTTTAAAGGAGGAAATTTGGAAGAGGATATGAAGCTATTCAATGAAATGTCTGATAGGGACACATGCCTAAATAATGTTACATATAGTGCGCTTATCGATGGTTTCTGCAAGGGAGGCAAGTTGGAGGAGGCTATGAAAATACCCAATAGAAACATATGCCCTCATGCTATCACATACAATGCACTTATTGATGGTTTATGTAAGGAAGGTGAATTGGAGGATGCTAGGAAGTTTTTTTAAGAAATTCTAGGCATAAGTATATGCCCAAATGTTGTCACGTACAGTGCTCTTATCGATGGTTTATGTCAGGAAGGCAAGTTGGAGGAGGCTATGAAGCTATTCTATGAAATATTCAATAGAGACATATGCCCAAATGTTGTCACATATAGTGCACTTATCGATGGTTTCTATAAGGCATGCAAATTGGAGGATGTTAGGAATCGTTTTTATGAAATGTCAGGCAAAAATATATGCCCAAATTTTGTCACATTCAATGATCTTATTGATGGTTTCTGTAAGGGAGGAAAGTTGGAGGAGGCTATGAATCTATTCTATGAAATGTCTGACAGAGACATATGGCCAAATGCTATCACATACAATGCACTTATCGATGGTTTCTGTAAGGGAGGCAAGTTAGAGGAGGCTATGATGCTCTTCTATGAAATTCCTGACAGAAACATATGCCCTAATTTTGTCACATACAATGTACTTATTGATTGCTTCTGTAAGGGAGCCAAGTTAGAGGAGGCTATGAAGCTCTTTTATGAAATGTATCACATAAACATATGCCTTGATGTTGTCACATACAATGTGCTTATTAATGGTTTCTGTAAGGAAGGCAAGTTGGAGGAGGCTAGGAAGTTTTTCTATGGAATGCACAACAAGAACATATTGCTTGATGTTGTCACATACACTGCATTTATCACTAGCTTCATCAAGGAAGGGAAGTGGAAGGAGGCCACCAAAGTGATGCAGGAGCATTCAAACCAAGGAAAATCATTGTATTTTAGTATACATAGGGGGGTCATGTGTTTTCAGGAAGTTGGTTTCCTAAGTCTCAAATTAATGTAATATTTAGGCTTTTAAGTGATTAGAATAGGAATTAATTAGATGTGTTAGGATGTGTGTAAATGCTCTCGAATAAAGGAGAACATAAGTGGTTGATAATGACAAGAGAGTTAGAAGTCAATTATAACTCTAAAGGTAGTTTCATGATTCGAGGAACTAGAGAGAGTTCTAAGGAATTAATTGAAGTTATAAGTGGAAATATAGGGTATTTAGGAGTTAGTTCAGTAGATCTAGGGTTTGAACCAGAATTAGTTCAACGGAACCTTTCTAGTATAAATGTAAGCCTACGGGCAGAGTAAAAAAGGGGAGAGGCCACTGATATTGAAGATCAGGCCTGTGGGAGGTAGAAAGTCTCGATATGTAATCATCTATATATATATACACAAAGGCTTATTTCCTAACTGTGTAAGTGTGTGAAATGAGTATTTAATGAATGAATTACATGTAAGTTATGAATTCGCAGGTTCTGTAACAAAAGGTTGCAGGCAGAGTTCTATAGATACGCAAAGGAGAGAATGATTTAGAGGAATCATAAGGGATATTTGAATCCAACTAAAGGATCAGAGTAAGCTCTAGGGAGTTAACAAAGGGAGAATTCACAGAGTTAAGTTCAGAGGAAGCGGAAGAGCGGAAAACCAAAACTCTGAAGAAAAACCCAAAACCACAAGGAAAAACACTAAAGGACGAAGTAAAGTCAAAGGAAAGGAACGAGTGAAGAACTGAAGAAGTGATGCATAAGATCCGTTATATCTCATAGATCAACGGTCATCGCATGAGAGAAGAGTGTCAGACATAACTGATGAAAAGGAAGGTTTATAAGTGGAAGCGGTATTTTGAGCGAGGTTTAAATGGTAAGTGGTATGGAAGGGTGAGCACCCGATTCCACTCACCATTCGACACGTAGCACAAAGGTGGTGAGGGGAAACCATTTTATTAGGTAGTTAATCTCTGTGCTCATTGTCTATCTGAAACCAACATCAACTGTCAGATATGAAGAAGGAAGATCGACGGTGGAGGGTCGTCGTTCTGTTTTGTTGATCTGGTGAAATTCCTACCATCAGATCGAGTTTAGATCGTCGGTCATAATTTGATCGCTGATCAGAGTTTGAATGGAGGGCGCAATAGAAAGGTGATGGATGAGTGCATACCCAACGACAACTATGAATGCGGTTTTATAATGTTTGAAGTCCAACCTATGTGTTTCAGTCAGGTTATTCCTTTGTATTCCGATATAATTGAAGTTCCACATTTAAATGTAAATTTATGCGATAAATGCTATGTAACCAATGTTTAAAGACAGAAGGTTATATTTATATATATATATATGTGTGTGTGTGTGTGTGTGTGTGTGGTTAAAGGGTTAGTGAAAGCTTAAACTAAGGTTTATGGGAGTAAATGATTCTCGATAGAAGGGTTTAATGAAAGGCTTCAATAAAGTCATAAATGAAGGCTTGAGGGTTGATTAAAATCCTGATAAGTGGATATTGCCTAAGGATTTAGGCTATGTTTGGTTTTAATAAATCATTCCGCATAGGAATTGATTAATGGGACCTTAAACCATTCATTAAGAATTGAAGATTTGACTTGTTTGTGAGTTAAATTCCCGGGACAAATGTACTTATGCATTTTAGTTGCATATTGTGGGTGTAAGCGGGGGTAACCCTAGCATCATTTGGTATCAAAGAAGAATTGTAATTGAAACAATTGGTGTTAAAACAAAAACAAAAAAAATTCTATGTGAAATAATTGAGAACAAGTTATGTGTCAAAGATGTTTATGGAGGCAAGGAAGGATCAGATTCTAATCTAATAGAAAGTGGGCACACAGAGGTGATGTGTAGCAGAACTTTCAGATGCAAGAAACGGAGGACAATCCATTCAAGTTACAGGTGGAATGGTGGAACAAGATCATGCAGAGATCTTGAAGGTGAGGTAAAATGTTCTGTTTTGATTTGATTGGAGAATGTGTGTTTGTACATTGATGCATAGATAACAACAAAAGAAGGTGAGAAGGTTGCAACATCTAGAGCAAGGAGTGCTTGAATTGGTTCCAGAGGAAAAAACCAGAGAAATGCTAAGAGACTAAGCTCAAAGAAGAGAAGCTTAGTGAGGCGTATGTAGCAAGGAGGAGACTTGTTACTACAAGGGTAGTGTTGTAGCTGACAAAGGCAATTCCACAAAGGATGTGGGTAGAATTGCTAAGGGATGAAGAAGCTAGAAAGATTTTCTAAGTGAAAGAAGAAGTGGTTAGAACCAATTATTTCATGGTGATTGAAATACAAGAGGACAGTTTTGTTCTTGAGAAGTGCAGATGAGTTGAAGCCCAGAAGGAGCAAAGGAGAGTGCTCAAAGGAGGTTCTAGAGATAGAGAACCAAGGTCTTGCCAAAAGACCAAGTACAAAGGATAGCTTGGTGAGATAAGAGGCAACATGGAGGACTTGCTGTTATAGAGGATTTAATGCAACTCATAGTGAGTGAGTAAGGAGCTCATGAAGAGAGAAGAGAATAAGATGGCTACTGATAGTCATAGTAAAGGTTCTGAGTAAGACCATAGTAGAAGAAAGATGAAGAAAGAGGATGCCAAGGAAAATGGCAAGAGAATGAGTCAAGAGGAGTTTGACAAAGAGATTGTAGAGTTAAAAGAACAACTCGTGCATTAAGGAGAATACTTGAGGAAAGTCAGAGACTAGGTTGGGTATTGAGGAAGAAGCCAGTGAAGTGGTATAAGTTACAAAGAAGGCTACAACAGAGGCAAGTAAGGTGGCTGATGGAAAAACTCAAAGAAGCTGAGTTGGAAATAAAAATGGAAATGTCCTTTTGTGAACAGAACAGGGTGAAGTTCTCGGTGAAGATGAATACTTGAAGACTGAAACTTCAAGTGAGACCGAAAGGTCTAATGATTTTAAATATGACAATTTATGTATGTTTGCAGGTGAAACATGTAAAGAAGGATAATTTGCTAATATTGTCATAAAGGAGGGAGAAGACAAGCATAATCTAAATTTTGTTCTGGAAGAAGATGAGATAGATAGGTCTCATATACAGTTGGGGAAATATATCAAGCAACCAAGTGAAGGGCTTTAGGAGATTGAAGAGGAGACCATCGAAGAATTTCTGAATCATATGAAGGATTTAGAACATCAAGGAGATATGAGTGCTGAAACATCAAGTGGGACCACAGGGTCATATGTTTTTAAGACTAATAGTTTGTCTGTGGATGTAGAACAAATGAAAGAGAATATTAATGCAGATGGTGAGACAATGATAGCACTTGGAGAAGGTAAACAACAAGATATTAAAGGAAAACTTGAAGAAGAGACTATGTTAGTTGAAAACATAGTAAAGGATCATTAGTTCATCATGATGATAGGCACAGTGGAAATAGCCATGGAAACTATTGAGATAGATAGTAAGAAAGAAGGACATCTACTGAAAGATGTTACGAAGGAAGAACCCTATGCAAAGGATTTAACCTTGGGAGAAGGAACACTAATAAAGGAGTGTTTTGCAGAGGATAAACAATATTTTGAAATTGTCAGAAGTATGGAAGAGTATACTTTCAGAAGATAAAAACTCTGAAGTAAAGGAAGATGGAGAATGTCTCTTCAATGAGAAAAGCAGTGATTTATTGCAAAATAAAGAACTTAATAATGCATTAATATTTGAAACTATGACAACACAAGAATAATTTCATGTGAAAGAAGGAGATGAAATTCAGTCTGAAGAGCTGATATGTGAAGCAACAGTTGAGACTGTTGAACCTTGTGATTTTCAAATTGATAATTTGTTTATAAATGCAGGAATTATAAGTGATGACGAAGTACTTATGAAGTATCACAAAGAAATTGCATTGCTGGAATATTTGTTGGAAAATCCAAAGTATGACAGTGTGATTGTAGAAGAAGGAGTTCACTACAGTGGACAAGAGCAGAAAGACATCATTAGAGCAGATGATGTGGAGGAGAGACTAGTTGACAGTCTCATGAATTCTTTTGAGAATTCAAAATAGCATACTAATGTGTTGACAGAGAAGAAAGAAACAGAGCAGCAAATTGAATTGTTGCCAAAGGAAGATAAGGCACAAAAGCCTTATGTTTTTTGTTTTAACAAGTGGTTTGTGAGTGTAGGTTTTCTTGCAGATGCTAAAGGAAATTTGGCACAGATGAGCAGCCAAATAAAGATGAAAGAAGAATATTTTGTGGAAGAATTCAATCCATGGAACAAAGATGCTCAATTGCTAGAGAGAATGTTGGAAAGTCATGATTCAGTGTAGACAAAAATAATCATGAAAGAGAGTAAGGATGAAAGGGAGGCATCAAGAATAACAGAACAAGTAAGAATGAGAGAAAGAGTAAGAGTAAGTGATAGCATTCGACAACTCCAAGAAGAAGAACAACAGATTGAAGAGTTGGCTGACAGCAGCAACAACCTGAAACAAAGAGAGAGGCAGAAGTAAGTGGCAAAGTATAGACCAGTCCAAGGATGTACTGGAGATGGAGATTGAAGAATTATGACAGCTAATGATGAAACAGGCCATCAGGAGGAAAATGATAGTAGCAGGTAACATGATCAATCAGAATTTGAACTTGATTAACAAGGAGAGGAATATGAAACAGAAAATAGCAGACATACATCAAAAACAAAGGTGCAGAGCTTTCAGATAGATACAAACTAAAATTTGGGGCCTTAGAGGTTTTCTATCAACACATGAAGACACATGATCAAGAGATCATGAATATTTTCTACTTTGGGAGTCTGATGCAGGAGTATTCAACCCAAGGAAAATCATTGTATTTTAGTAGACATAGGGGGGTCATGTGTTTTAAGGAAGTTGGTTTCCTAAGTCTCAAATTAATGTAATATTTAGGATTTTAAGTGATTAGAATAGGAATTAATTAGATGTGTGAGGATGTTTGTAAATTCTCTCGAATAAAGGAGAACATGAGTGGTTAATAATGACAAGAGAGTTAGAAGTCAATTATAAGTCTAAAGGTAGTTTCATGATTCGAGGAACTAGAGAGAGTTATTAGGAATTAATTGAATTTAGAAGTGGACATATAGGTAATTTAGGAGTCAGTTCAGTAGATCTAGGATTTGAACTAGAATTAGTTCAACAGAACCTTTCTAGTATAAATGTAAGCCTACGGGCAGAGTAAAAAAGGGGGAGAGGCCACTGATATTTAAGATCAGCCCTGTGAGAGGCAGAAAGTCTCGATATGTAATCATTTGTTTATACTTATATATATACATAGGTTTGTTTCCTAAATTTGTAAGTGTGTGAAATGAGTATTTAATGAATGAATTACATGTAAGTTATGAATTCACAGGTCCTGTAATAGAAGGTTACAGGAAGAGTTCTGTAGATACGCAGAGGATAGAATGATTCAGACGAATCATAAGGGATCTTTGAATCCAACTAAAGGATCAAAGTAAGCTTTGGAGAGGTAACGAAGGGAGAATTCACAGAGTTAAGTTCAGAGGAAGTGGAAGAGCGGAAAACCGAAACCCTGAAGAAAAACCCAAAACGACAAGGAAAAACACTAAAGAACGAAGTAAAGTCAAAGGAACGGAATGAGGGGAGAAGTGAAGAGGTGATGCATAAGAACTGTTAGATCTCATAGATCAACGATCATCACATGAGAGAAGAGCACGGGAGATAACTGATGAAAAAACAAGTTTATAAGTAGAAGTGGTATTTCGAGTGAGGTTTAAATAGTAAGTGGTATGGAAGGGTAAGCGCCCAATTCCACTCACCATTCGACACGTAGCACAAAGGTGGTGAGGGGAAACCTCTTTATCGGGTGGTTAATCCATGTGCTCGTTGTCTATCTGAAGCTAACATCAACTGTTAGATATTAAGAAGGAAGATTGATGGCAGAGGGTCGTCATTCTGTTTTGTTGATCAGGTGAAAATCCTACCGTCTGATCAAGTCTAGATCGGCAGTCATAATTTGATCGCTGATTGGAGTTTGGATGGAGGGTGCAATGGAAAGGAAATGGATGAGTGTAGACCCGACAACAGTTATGAAAGCGGTTTTATAATGTTTGAAGCTTGGTCTATGTGTTTCGGTCGGGTTATTCCTTTGTATTCTGATATAATTGAAGTTCCGCGTTTAAAGGTAAGTTTATGCGATAAATGCTATGTAACCAATGTTTAATTAGGGAAGTTTATATATGTGGTTAAAGGGTTAGCAAAAGGTTAAACTAAGGTTTATGGGAGTGAATGAGTCTCGATATAAGGGTTTAATGAAACGCTTCAATAAAGTTATAAATGAAGGCTTGAGGGTTGATTAAAATCCTGATAAGTGGATATTTCCTGAGGGTTAGGATATGTTGGGTTTTCATAAATCATTCCGCATAATAATTGATTAATGGGACCTTAAGCCATTCATTAAGAATTGAATATTTGACTCGTTTGTGAGTTAAATTCCTAGGACAAATGTACTTATGCATTTTAGATGCATACTATGGGTGTAAGTGGGGGTAACCTTGGCATCACAAAGTAATTCATGAGATGTTGGATAAGGGTAACAATGTAAGTGTTATTACATACATTGTTCTTATTGTTGGTCTTTGCAATGAAGGGAGGGTTCAAGAAGATCTCTAGTTGTTAGCTGTTATGGCTAAAATAGGTGATCAACCTGATGATATCACATATAATACACTTATAGATGGGTTTTGTAAGGTGGGTAATCTAGAGAAATCCAAGGAGATCCTTGAAGAGATGTTGGAGAAAGGTTGCATGCTTGACCTAGTTAGCTTTACTACATTCATAGATGGACTCTATCAGCATCACAGGAAAGATAAAGCTTAACATATTTTTTATGAGATTCCAAAACATGCTTCAAGCCTTGATGATGTTACGTATAGCACATTGATGGATGGAATTTACAATGTTGGTAATCTTAATAAGTCAAAGTTATCTAAAGTGATGAAAGGTAGCAATCCCAGAGGCCACTACATATGACTACATTTACCACCCTCATGGAGGGACTATATAGGGAAGGCACACCCCAAGGCGGCAATAGACCATTGCATGAGGTCCTAAAAATGGTTTGGCATGACACTAGTGTATTTTGCAGCAAACAACAATCTCAGTAAATATATCACTATAGAAGTAAGTGACTTGCAATAGATGAAATACAGGGATGACTTTGGTAATGATGCACTAGCAAGCTCTGAAACACATTTGGTAGTTCAAGTTAATGAGGTGATCTTAGTAGAATTACTTTGAAAAAAAAATTTCCAGGGTTTAATGGGCTACACATACTGATTAAATACACCAGTTCATCAATCTAAAAAGGAATTGGATTTAACATTTAGTGTCATGCAACTTGCAACTGATGAAGTGCCCCAAGAAAATTTCAAGGATGTTTTTTAGAATAATAATCAAACCAATGATAAGAATTGGTTTGATAAAATGGTTAGTGGCTTGTCATTACCATTGATAGAGTGTACCTTGTGAACTTGAATGGGGGGCTTGTACTTAAATGGACTAACCGAGTTCAATGTTTTGAACGGTTGCTTGTTTGCACTTTTGTAGTTTGTTTTGGAATGCCTCCTTTTTATTATGTTTTTGACTCCTAAGGTTATATAACATTTGTGTTTCATTCATTGAATTCCCAGACTCTATATCTATTGGGTACTTTCTACCATTATAGGATACAATAGTAGTGATGATTCTCACAACATGTCTTAGTTACAATGCATTTTTTTAATTAGACACCTTGGTTGTCTAGTTTCTGTTGTCCAAATTGTAGTAGCTAAGACAATTGTTATCTCTATGTCCATTTGTCCAGATTCTTAGCTCGATCAACAATATTTCATGGGTATGCTTCTTAGATGGATATTGGTTGTGGACCATTCCATTCTTTTAATTATAAGTTATTTTATTTATGGCCGGTTCATTATCATCTCCTGACATTCAACAATTGGTTTAGTCTATATGGAGTGGTTTGATGGTCATAAGTTTCACAGCATCGTTTAAATTTGGACCATGTTTTTACTTGGAAGTACCTTTGAAGATAGAGAAAACCCATGATGTGGGAGGCTTGGGGGCTGGCCATATAGTTTTGAGGCTCACTTATCCATCTCTGGGAAAGATCCTTGAAAGTATTGTGGGCCTTCTTTGAGATATCACACAATTATTGTTAAATTTTGGAAGGTTGAATTTCCACTATTGAGGATTTCCCTAGCTTAAAGGCGGTTTGTGGAGTATGATGAGATGGTTGGCTTATGCTGGGTATTTTTATTAGAGTTATAAGTTGTGATATGAATTCACTTGGAAAGTACCTTGCACAAGTTGTGGGGAACTTTATTCGAGATGTGGACAAGGATTAACTTAGGTATATTTTGGAGCATTCTTGAGTACATTGGACGACATTGGTTGGGAAGGTCATACTCTTACAAGCCTGTGTGCCCACTTTGGAGGGTTTCATTGTAATTTTGAAGACTAATTGAATGATTATTGTGCATTGAAGGGCCTTTAAGATTGGATGTTGAACCACAAGACCATTTTTTCCCCTCATTTTTGGAGATAAGTCGCCTTTTGAGGGCTTTGTGCCCCCAATTTTTGTACATTTGGAAGTAAAAGCTTGTTTTGTATTATTTTAGGATAATTAATTATTGAAGAGATCCTTTTAAACCTCCATAGGCTAATTTAGAGGATTTTAGCTTAAAAATTGGTATTTTACTGTAAGGGAAGTTGATCACGTTCTCTATAAATAGAGGTGCACTTCCTCTCATTTTGACATAGAGTTTTAGGGGAGAAATCCCATAACCAGTCTCATTTTTTTTTGTGATTTTCTTTTGTAAAATTGGCTATGGATATTTCAAGTTGAGTAAATTGTCTCGAGGAGTATATTGATAAAGTGATTCTATGATGATTTTGTGCACTTTTATTCTAATTCCCTAATGTATTGAATTTTTTATGGTGGATAAGCATCACCTTAATCTTTATCTTTCTTGTTATTGGTTACAACATCAACTTGCACTATATATAACATCTCCTTTTGCAAAATTTTCACCATGCATCCGTTAAAGAAACTTAGTATAGCATTCCTTGACCCTAAATCTACAATTGATTGAAAATTTGTAGGGTGTTAATTGAAAGTTTTTTCACTCTCTTAACTTGCTCCAGTCGTGTCTTTGGACATAGGCTTACTCCTTGTCTAACTCCATATGCCCAAAAATTCATTGATAAGCTATCACATTGATTCTTTGTTCTTCATCACTTTATACATTTTTGTAAATCATAAAAAAAAAAAAAAAAAAAAAAAAAAAAAAAAAAAAAAAAAAAAAAAAACAAACAAACAAACAAACAAAAACAAAACATTTTTCCAGGGTTTCACTTTCTTGAAAAATGTCGTAGTTATGGTGTTTAGGGACATTCCCCTTTAAACTCTAACATTGATTACTTTAAGAAACCTAGTAATCCTCTCTTCAACCTAAACCCTAATTAATCAGACCATTTGATTAGTAGAGTGTGAAGTAGAATCTTTGGAGATATTTTGACTTAGTGTGTCTAGGCCATTGGATCTATGGAGAGACTTGAGTTAGAGGAAATGAGGTGACAATGGCCTCCTTTGTGGTGTAGCAAGTATCACACTTGATATTTTAGAGTTTATCTCTAAAAGTATGAAATTTTGTTGTCATTGCGAGGGAGGTAAATCCAATACTCAAAAGCGACATTGGATGAAGTTTGAGCTTGAAGATATTTCCATCTAGGTAACTCCATTAGAAGAACAAAGATCTTTTTCTTATAGTCTTTAAATACTTTACATTTGCAAGGTGAGGTAAGCATCATTGTGAAGGCATTTAAAGCTCACCTTAGTGACTTGAAAATTTAAATTTTCATAGTTGAAATTTTGTATAGAAAAAATATGGCCCCTTAGGATTTGCATGTGTTGTATCCTGCATTGCATATTGAGAATATCTTGGGCTACCCAATGAGTCCTCCAAAACATTATGTGGAGCTTCCTAATTTTGAAGGGGAATTTTTTGCTCCTGTCCCACATGTCTCATATATATGAAGAATGTGTCAAAATCTGATCACAGACATGAAGATGCCATGATGATATTGTTTATTCTTTCCTTCGAACACGAGAACTTTGATTGGTTCAAACATACTTGTAGTCTGAAGAGTATAACTTCTCTCAATATTTTGATGAAGTGCTATATCATGTTTTGTGGCCCTAGATCGCAAAGTTTTCAAGACACATATGAAGACTTGTTGGCAGCCCTACACCACAAAGGCCTTCATGGTATTTTTGAAGGAAATGATAGCGATCAGGATGAAGAAGATGCATCGATGGAGGGGAGTTATCATGATATCATTCAAGGGAATGATACTCCGAATCATGAAGATGTTATTGTTGTTGTAAAGGAAGCTTTGAGGCTAGAATTTGAGGAGGTAGTTGATATCATAGATGGAGGAGGTAACCTATAAATTGGAAAGAGATAATTATTTAGTAATGCAAATTTGAAGCATTGTGAGGAGCCTAGAGAAGGATATTTTGAATAAACTGGGCATTGTACAACCTTAAAGATTAATCATAATTAAGTACTTGATGAAGAGAAAAGCACATAATTGGAAGAAGACAACACTTCTAGTATCATTGAAGAGGATATCAAAGATCCAATAGAACAAAACAACAGTGCCCCTAATTTGCACTTGAACCTGGATTTATATTTAGAACAAAACAAGGTAAAACCATGTGTTATTTTTCAAGGAATCACCAAAATTTGATAATGATTGGCAAGATGTTGATGAGGAAATTGAAATTATAAATGATGATACATCGAATGTTGTCATAGGGCTTGGCTTGTGTATAAATGATGGGCTTGGCCATGAAAATGATGACCCACATTCAAATTAAGACTTTTGCTTGAAATGAAGGATATCTAGCCCAAACTCTATTGGTAGTCCATGTGAAAAATATTTCAATGGTGATGAAAATGAAGACAATGTTGTTATTGAAAATGTCATGTGCCCTACTAAAGATATAGTCTTTGTTACTGATAAAATTTGGGTGAAGGCATATTCTAATTAGCATTCCAAACTCAAGGCATTTGCTGGTCATTCTGAAAATCAACTGTATGATGATATTTCTTTGGCCATTTTGCTTGATGAAGATTCCAATGATAATTTAAAGGGGCGGCCCAACCCTAAAGCATGGCTCGTGTTGGTCCAAGAACATAGCTATGATTTGGGGCTTGGAAACTTTGCAAACGAAGATTGCAAGAACAAAATAATGATGAAAAATACATTATCTTGTGAAGGTGGTGTTAAAGCCACAACATCTTATGATAACACAAATCCTAGTTTGGGTTGTTTGTCTAGTTTTCTTGCCATGATCAATGGATCTGTGTTAATGACAGTAGTCTTCACACTGTTTGTGGAATAATTTGTCTTTAGGATAACTAATGATTATCCCATTAAAGAATACATGAAGACCCTTAACCAATCAAAAAGACCTAAAGGAATTCAACTTAGAATTGGAAGCAGATGACTCATGCCGAATCTTGCTTCAAATGTTGGTAGTGTTTAGTATTTTAGTTGTTTACATTGTTGCATGGCATCCTATGTTTCTACATATTTCATATGGACTACATGTAATTGAATATAATCATTTCTTTCGACTTAACTATTCATATATTTGGGATAAGAGTCTCGGTGGCACACTTGAAAATTGTTTTTGCATTTATTGTAACATGTATAAGATATCAAGTTTGGGGTGCATGAATGTGTGCAACTTGGAAGTTGTTCTAATGGAATAGTCTAACTGCTCTACTTTTTGGATGCACTTACAACCAAATTCAATGAAATCATGATCAAAATCAATGAATATAAGACTAAAATAAGTCCAAAAGTAGAATAGTTACGAATTTTATTTACAGACTTGGTCAAAGTCCATGAGTTTTGATGAATCTCAATTCGTTTTTTTTTTCCAGATTTGTTGAAATTGCAACCTCAAGGTGTTCAATGAACCTTATGACGTAGATATGCAATTTTTAATGATGCATATTTCCTTTGATGAGAAAGAATAACTTCTTGCAATTTAGTTCACAATATACAAATATACACTTCTTATGAACAAAGACCCTAAACTAGAAATCCAAAACTGTGTAAACAACTCTCAAAACAAGAAACAATGTATATACTAAAACCTGAAATATATGTTCAAAAGTGCACATTGCATGTTTAAAAAAATGTGCAAACATTATGTCAAATTAACAGGCTTACAAAAGTAGTGGAGACCTTCAAGCATCTACATTCAGCTAAATCTAAATCTGGCCCTGCTCTCATCACATGCAATCTTTTGTTAACTGACCAAGGCCAAGAGAATTGATATGAAGCAACGTTTCTTTTTATGAACTGATGGTTAAAGCAAAGATCCTTCTTTGAAATTTGTCATAAATTTTCACTTTCAATAGGTAGAATGGATTATATATTCAAAATGTTTGAAGGGATAGAAGCACATGGCTATATTCTAGATGTCATAACATTCAATACCCTTATCAAAGGGCTTTGTAGCATTGGTAGGATGGAGGATGCTCCCAAACTTTACAATCAAGTTGTAAGCGAACAAAATATTCCAAATTTTGTCACATATAATATAGACAGGATTTGCAAGACAAATAAAATCCATGGGTGTTCTCGGTTGATCGTTATGTTGCAAAAGGACCATGAGCTTAACATTATTGCGCCGAGAGGTACTCTAGAGCTTCAAGACATTTGATCCCTCTCAACGCTTGATAGATACGAGGTTAAGATGGATCTATGCTAGTTACATTTACCACCTTTATGGATCAACTTGAATAGAAGGTAAGATCCAAGAGGCAAAAAGACTACAGTATTTGATGTCAAAAGAAGGGCATCGCCCGAATTATATTATATTTATTTATTTGATTGATGTCTTTGCAAATATTGCAAGTTTGAAGAAGTCATGGAGCTCTTTTATGAAATGACACAATATATATATATATATATATATTATATATATATATATATATACTATATATATATATATATATATAATATATATATCGTAATTTTGTTACATTCATTGTGCTTATTGATGGTTCATGTAAGGAAGGAAAGTTGGACAAGGCTAAGAAGCTCTTCTATGAAATACCCAACAAAGATATATGCCCTGATGTTTTCACATACAATGTGCTTATTGATGGTTTTTGTATGGAAGACAATTTTGTTGAGGCCATGAAACTCTTCTATGAAATGTTGAACAAAAACATATGCCATGGTGTTGTCATATACAATGTTATTATTGGTGGTTTCTGTAAGGAAGGAAAGTTGGAAAAGGTTAGAAAGCTCTTCTATGAAATTCTTGACAATAACATACGTCATATTGCAATCACAGAATGATATTGTTGATATTTTTTGTAATGAATTGGAGTTGGAGGTGGATAGGAAACTCTTCCAACAATATATCTGCTAATGTTGTCACATATATTTCATTTATTGATGGTTTATGTGAAGGGAAATGGTAGGAGGTGACCAAAGTGCTTAATGAGATGTTATAAAAGTAGTGCAATTTTGATGTTATCACATAGAATGTTTTCATTGCTTGTTTTTGCAAAGAAAACAAGCTTCAAGAAGCTCTCTAGTTGGTAGATGTTATGGTGCAAAAAACCTATCAAATTGATAGTATCACATAGAATACATCTATAGATGGGTTTTGAAAGGTGTTTATTTAGAGAAGGCCATAGAGCACCTTCAAGAAACGTTGAAGAAAGGATGCAATACTAACTTAGCATCACATAATAGATGAAGCTTAATAGAGCTTATACGAGATTCAAGAGAAATATCTAAGCCTTGAAGATATTAAATAATACAAATCGATGGATGAACCCTACAAAGTGGTTTATCTTAACTATTCAATAAAGTTATGTAAGTAAATGAAAGATAGAAGTCATCTCCCAAACATGATTTCATATAACACCATCATGGATTGACTATGGAAGGAAGGAACACGCCAAGTGGTCAATACACTAGTGTTTTGAAGATCTTGATTTTATTAAGAAACCGTGATTTTTTGGCCTAGCCAATGTTTGCGGACTTTTATTGATATTTTGACAACATCTTAATTTTGCTGATGTTTTGAAATTTTTACTGATATTTTCTCGATTTTACATTTTTTGGTTTTCTGAACACTTGTTAATTTTATTCCAATGTCGATGTTTGCAACATTGCAACATATCATTGCACAATCTTAAAAAATGTTTAACATAACACGATGGAAAAAATCATCAACAAACAACAACCTTTGCAAAGATATTGTTTAAACAAACTTAGTAAGACTTAGCATTAATGAGTGACTTGCAATTGAAGAAGTGAGGGGGTGACTTTGATAATAATGCACAAGAAGCTATTTGAAACAGGTTTGGTTGTTGGGCTTGTTGAAGTGATTAGAGTGGAATTCCCATAAACGTATTCTTGTGGTTGACTTTGAAAACCACAAGTAGAATAATGAAGTGAAATGTAGAAGTGTTGTATTTCCTAGGTGATAGCTTTCCTTTGTAACAACCTTGTCATAGTGATTATCCTTGAATTGTTGAGCAGTGATACATGGTGTTTGAAATATTGAGAGGGAGGGTGAATCAATATTTTATTACTTTGGACAATTTTTGACTTAGTTGATCTTGAAACTGAATTCATATCACATAATCAATCATACACAATGTACAAACACACATATTAAAGTGCAAATTAAAATCTAAAGAAGAAATACTTGAAAAAAATATTTAATTTATTACATCTCTTGTGAGGACATTAATCCTTTGTAAGCATTGTTGCCTCAAAATTTAGTAGGTCTTGTGAGTGGCCTTGCAAGATGAGGGATAAACTAAATGACAACGCTATGAGGTGTGGCCCATTGTCACCACAACCACCACTTCCAACTCTATAGTGGATTTTCACCACAAGGGAGGCTCCCCCATGTAGGTCACCTAATTGATGTTCTAAATATTACTGTTAGGAGGTGACAAGGATAAGTCAAGGAGAAATACTTGACTTAAGGATAAGGCTCAAACTAGCATAAACAAGGCCAATTGTGTTGTCCAAATACCTATCTAGGACACAAGTTACCTAGGGTTTAGTGAACAAGCAATGATAATAGGCTTAACAAGGTACACAAGGCCAAGAAAATTTGATCCTATGTCCAAAAATTCACACTTCCTGTCTAGGCACTGCACAACCCTTGGAAAAATCGTGTTGTTGCTCCCTCTGAGTAGCGAATTTATCCCTCTTCATCTCTAAGCCTATGATCCTTCAAACACGATTTGATACCATGTGAAAAAATTGATTGAAATGCAGCAACTAGAAAATATTCTTCTAAATGATTAATTATTGTGAATATTATTTGATACGACAAACAATGAATAATTGACACCACAATTTATTCACCAATAAAACATTGTAGAAAATAAACTAGAAACTAAGAAATATAGAGCACACACACAATTCAAAAATTTGGCATAGTTATTTTTGGACAAATGTCCCCGAAAAAACCCAATGTGGGAAAACTGGTGCAGTAGATGAGGGTTTTATTATTACTATGCAACATTAAACCCGAGTACAAAAATTTGGATGCCAAACCGGCAATCCAATCTGATAGAGTCAATGGACGAATTCTTGTGAGGAATTTTCCTCACCCCACAACTAATATGTGGCTTCTGAAATTGGCCCCTCACCAATTCACACTTCCTTTTGCATTAGCATCTATGCAGTGCTTGAACAAACTTTGCTGCTACCGCCTCTGGAAACTCTTGAAATCTATTGCTCTTCTTCTCTTTGGCTTTGGAATTGTTTCAAAAGATATCCTAACCAAAATCATGACCACCAGATACTGAATCGACTGCTCCTCTAGATAGATTGAATTTCTCTACTACCACTGCCTACATAGTCCTCACTCAGTTCTTGTGGACAAACTTTGTAATGACACATTTCAAATTATAGGCAAAAGGGTCTTAGCATGTGTATGATGTATGCATATGATAGCTACATATGCATACATCACATGCCTAGCACTAGTATACCTATTAAATAATTATGAAAGATGTTTAAGAATCTAAATTATTAAGAAGGGAAGTACAACCTAAAATTTGACACTTTGAGAATATGCATATTAAATATTTCATAAGTATAATATTATTGAATAAAATTAACACGGTCCATCCTACTACTATAAATATTGATCACCATATTATAAAATATATAAGTTAATATATCTCTCTATATATATATATATTCACTTTATTTACATATTATAATTATAGTTATAAGCTAAAATTTATTACTTAACATCACTAACATATTATTTTTTTCACAAGAAAAATCAAACTCTTTATTAAGTAAATAAAAAGTTATAGTTTAGATGTATGGAAGGATTCAATAATAAAAATGTGAATCCAACATGCGCAAAAAGTTAAAATGACAAAATATTGAGGAAAAGTGAAAAAGTGCTTGCTCAATACTCATAATCATAAGTAAAACTTCTATAAACAGTGTTCAAAGGCCGGGTCTCTCCGAACAGTCAGAGAAAAAAACCCATAAACAAACACATATATAGGAATAGTATCCAAAGTCCATTTGTCATATACAACATCTAAATAGCACTGAAAGGGAACTAGAAGCTGAAAAGACAGTTTAGTCCCATAGCAGCAAAGAAGTATTGAATTACGCCATATAAAAAAATGCAAAAAAGTGAGATTTTAGAAGTAAGGAGGTTGATCCAACCTAGTGACCTGTCCATTGTCTAAATCGATTATGTGTCAAGTGTTTAGAGCTTATTGAAGACGTTTTTTAGAGAAATAATCTCCCTCCATATTCCTTTTCCTGTAAATGTGACAAATAGCTAAATCAACAAAAGCTGATTTAATATACAAAATTTCATCTAAAATAGGAATCAGTGTAAGATTTTGATAGCGTTTCATATTGTTTAACAAGTTTATCACATTCGGGGAGTCACTAAAAATCTGAGCTAAAACAATCCCCAACTGCCTTAACCAACATAAGAGAATTTTAAAAGTTTTTAGTTCAACAAAGTTATTTGAACTAGTACCAATACCCACAAAAGCTTTGAGGATTTTGTGATAATTTATGTGAATGATTATTCCCGCCCCACAACAATCATGAGCATCTAAAGCCCCAGCAAAATAATCCTATGTAATATCAAGTCTGATGATTTCATCCTAAATAATCCGACTACGTAAAGTAGGAGTGTTATGAGGAATTGGTTCATAGATAGAAGAACATTGAATAGATATAAGATATGGATCTGAAGGTTGATCCATACATATGCTTTTGTTCGAAGCCAGCCAAATTCCCCAGCAAATAATCGAGGAAATATTCCTATAATGAGTATCAAACAAGTGAGACCTCCAATTTTTGCCATGCATCCTCCAAAGAAACTCCGGACCAATGAGAGCTAATACCAAGGGTCTTCAAAAAAATCTCCCAAGTTCTTATAGCAAAAGGACAAGTTTCTTCAAAGTTTTTGCAAAGGGTGCACCAAACTGGACCATGTTTATTTCTTTTTTGAAGTTTTTCCTAGGTTGGAACTTTGTTCCTGAGAATATACCAGAAAAAGAGTCTAGATTTTGCAGGACAACTGAGTTTCTAGAAAGGCTTGGACCATCAGTGCCTAACGACACCCCCCCTTCTATCCATTTGTAAATTGTACAAAACTTCAGAGCATATATACCACTGGGAGACTAGACCCAATGAATATCATCAACCCTTGGCTTTATACAGATATTTTATCTCTACAATTCCAAAGTGCAGTCCCTCTAGACACCCTCCCACTGGGGCTCAAGGTTTATATCCTCAGCTGACTTCCAATCCTAATTCCAAAAAGTAGTAATTCCCTCATTTGAGATTCAATTGAGAGAAAATATCCCCTTGGTAGCAAGGAACTCCCACATATCCCTTGGAAGTGTGAAAGCCTCATTACAACCAACCCACAGATCCACTACCACTCTAACGCTAGAACCATCCCCAACCAACTAGGATAGCCCATCAACAAAAATGTCAAAGGACTCAATCATTGCTTTCAAGATGACCAAAGAGTTTCTAGAAGACTTCCCCGAAGTTCTCAGCTAAACCATCAAGTCTAAAGGATATATATATTTCCTTTTTATCACTGATGTCCATATTGTCCTTGGATAAAAGGATCCATCAAGATTTTGCTACCAAAGAGTGAGAAAAACAAGAGAGATCCTTTATGCCCCACCCTCCCTTATCTTTTGGACTAACAATTTTCTCCCAAGCCACCCATGGGAGAACATCACCTCCTTGGAGGCCGCACAAAGAAACCAACCACATATTTTCTTAATTTGAGAAAGAATTCCTTTCAGGACCCATGATAGAGCAATCCAGTAAATTGGTATGGCTTGTAGAACTGATTTTATAAGAACCAAGCACACAACTCAAGATAGCCACTTAAAGCTCTAGTGCTTGAATCTCTTTTCAATTTTTGAAACTAACCATTTCCAGTTCGATTTTTGTAGGATTCTGACTTCAAGAGGAAACCAAGGTATTTAAGGCTTTCCATCAAATATTTTACTTCGATAAATCGCTTTATCCACAAAACTAGGAAATACTTTTGCCACCTGAATTACTTTGACAATGGTGGCCTCAGGGGGAGCTTTGAATAGGTATTTAAAATGGCTAACCCCCATTATTGAAAACTCGCTGAAAGAAGATGTTGAAACCCTTGTTGCGTTTTTCAATTCCTAGATCGTGTTTGTGTATTTTCTTCCCTTTGCGTAGTTCTGGAAAAATTTGGAGTTTTCATCCCATGCCTCAAGCCAAAAAGTCTAATTTTTAACCTCCACTTTTCTTCAATGTATTTTAGAATCCTATACCTTTAACCATCCATAGATTTTATCCTTTTATTATTTTCTTCCATCTCATACCCTTCCCCTTCCAGGATTTCTAAAGCCTCCAAATCAACCCCAATGGATTTTAATACTGCTTCATCCCTTAAATATATTTCCTTAGCCCAAGAAATCATTGGTTGTTTCAATTTTTTTAGTTTATCCATAAAACATTCGACAAGGGATAAGCCCAAAGATTCGTTCTGATAATTCCAAATCTCACAAACCAACTTATTGTAAGACATATCTTTAAGCTACGAATTGTTTAATTTAAAGGTAAAGTCAGGGTTCCTACTGGCCCCTTTTAGTTCCATAAAAATTGGAAAGTGATCTTAATCACCCCCAGAACCAACCCATTGACGTAAAAAAGGGATATGAGCAACTAGATATTCTTTGATCAGGAAACGGTCTAAACATTTAACCACCTGATCTGAAAATGGAATGTACTTGTTTAAGGGTGCAAGGTATCAATTTCCAATAATTGCAAATGTGAGCTATACACTCCAAGTGACCTCTAAAAAGATGAAAACTTCTTATTTCTTATACAGAGATAGACTGTAGGGGAATTCACCGGACATGTCACCTCTAAATAGAGGATGAGTTCTAGAGGCTACCTGGCCCTCTACAGGATCTGCCTAAAGAAATAACAAAGTAAACACTTAGAAGTCTTTGGCATACATGTACTTGAAGTTGATGTCTTACGGAATAAGACAAATAACTTTCTACAGCTGAATAGGTTGTTGGGTATACGACCAAAGTCCCACATTGACTAGAAGTGGGGAGGATCATGGATATATAAGGATGGAAAAATATCTCCATTGGTATGAGGCCTTTTGGGGTAAGTCCAAAAGCAAATCCATAAGGGCTTAGGCCCAAATTGGACAATATCATACCATTGTAGAGATATGTGGTGTCCAGAGTCCTTACAAGTGGTATCGGAGCCAAGTTCCAAAGTTAGCCAAGTGGATGAATCCTCGGAATGCCGAACGAAAGTGGTGGGCCCCGGTATTATCACGATGGGATCCGTGGATGAGCTTGGTTAGACAGGCGGTGTGCTCTGGATTCTTCATGGACGTGTCCTGGTCCCAACATGGTGAAGAGGAGTTGACCGGGGATAGAGCAAGCTCTCGAGGCAGGTGGTGCTCCATGTAAGGCGTGTGCTTCCAACGCATTGGAGTGGAGAATCCTGGTTGGTAGAGAGTGGACGAATGGATAATCATTTGAGGGGAGGCTAAATGGTCCTTTGTTCAAGGGGAGGATTGTTGGGTATACGACCAAAGTCCCACATTGACTAGAAGTGGGGAGGATCATGGGTATATAAGGATGTACAAATATCTCCATTGGCATGAGGCCTTTTGCGGTAAGTCTAAAGGCAAATCCATGAGGGATTAGGCCCAAAGTGGAAAATATCATACCATTGTGGAGATATGTGGTGTTCAGAGTCCTTACAAAATATCTTTTTGCAGTATCTACTAAATCACCCTGGTATGCAGATATTGCTAACTATTTGGCCACAGGAAAAATGCCATTTCATTTAACTCCCAAAGAAAAAATAAGAATAGTCCACAATAGCATATCCTAGTCATGGATAAATGAAGAATTATATAAGACAGGACTAGACCTCATCATTAGAAAATGTGTTCAGGAGGACGAAATACCAGAAATACTAAAATCTTGTCACGATGAGCCATGTGGAGGACATTTTTTCTGACAAGAGAACCGCTTACAAAATCTTTCTTTTAGGATATTATTGGCCTTCCTTTTTCAAGGACACCAAGGAATATGTTAAGAGATGTGACAGATGTCAGAGAATGGGAAAACCTACTCCTCCAATGAGATGCCATTGCAACCATAGGTACTTATCAAACCATTTGAAAAATGGGTATTGGATTTTGTTGGACCAATCCGCCCACCTTCAAAGCAAAAGAAGTATATTCTGGTATGTATTGATTATGTCACTAAATGGGTAGAATCTAAAGCACTTCCTTTTGCTACTAAAAATACCGCAGTTCATTTCTTTTTGAGGATATTTTTACCTGTTTTGGTGTGCCAAGAGAAATTGTAACAGATCAAGGAACACAGTTCACATCCAAACTAGTGCAGAATCTTGTGGACCAATACAAGATAAAACATCAGAATTCAACTCCATATCATCCACAAGCCAATGGACAAGTTGAGTCCACAAATAAAGTGATCAAGGCTATCCTTACAAAGACTGTACATCTACATAGGAAAGATTAGGTGGAGAAACTTCCAGAAGCCTTATGGACCTATAGGACTACATGGAGAAATACTACAAGACATAATCCCTATGAACTTGTTTATGGGAAGCAAGTCTTACTTCCAATAGAGTTCCAGATCCAAACCTATAAGACATCAGTCCAGTTAGATCTTGACTTGTCAAAAGCCTAGAAGCAAGGGATGACACAATTAAATGAGCTCGATGAGATCAGACAAGAAGCCTTTCAGAGGACCAACTTAGTGCAACAATAGAGGTCAAAATGGCATGATAAGTACATTAAATAAAGGAAGTTTCATCCGGGAGATTGGGAATTGCTCTTTCATTCAAAATTCAAAAATTTTCAAGGGAAATTCCAAACCCATTGGCTTGGACCTTATGAGGTTGAGAATATCTTTGATAATGGTGCAGTTAGAATCAGGACTATTGATGAAGAAAGAACTCCTCTATTAGTAAATTGGCATCAACTCAAGCTTTACCATAAACCATTAACAAGAGAGGAATTTGTCAAAATATTTCAAGATAATTCAGAACTGAAGATGGTCAAGAAGAATTCTTCTTCTTTTCCACCTTAGAAATTTTCATTAAGTTTGTTATTCAAAAAAAAAAAAAAATATAATAAATAAATTATATGATATATCATGCATATACATATATTAATAAATAAAAAATATAATAAATTTGTATAAACATGAAACCAACATGTTTTTGGTGTGTTTATGCAGAAAATTTAAAGTGAAAAACCAATTTATTGGCACTTCAAAATTTCGTTTCCAAAATAAATATATAATTAATATTATATATATATATATAGAAAGCTCATCTACTAAAGCTTTCTTTCTCTTAAGCTACAGAAACAACAACTTTCTGCAACTAAACGAATATCTGCATCCCAATAATTTTGAAGTCTACAAGAATGCTTGGTGATCTAGATTAAAGGAAAGTTGAAAACAATGCACCTGCAGAAGATTAAAGGACAACAAATAAGGTTAGCAACATAGAATTAAAGGTGTGTACTACTTTATTTTAACAATAAAGAAAGATATATAGCATGTATGAGTAAGAAAATATAGTACTAAAGTGCAATCGTTATAACCTAAGGGTAATGGACGTCTAACGAAATATCATATGCCACCACTCTAAAAGTCATGTCATGACCTTGTGCCAAATCTGCCAACTTAATTACCAAATCAAAAGTTTGAATTTTCCTAACGGTTGAATCCATTCCCATAATCCTCTTGATAACCCATCCATTCTTCCCTATTCCTACACTCCTCTATTCGTTCACAAACACTCCATCTTTATGCCAGCTAGTAAACCCTGCCAGTCCCATTTTCCTGTCAATGTAGCCAATCTTCGAGGCAAAGCATCCATCAGCATGGGGGTAATTGTTTGAACTGAACCAGCAGGGAAGCAATTCCTAGAGGGATACCCACAAACTAGGGAGTTGCTGCAAAGAAGACAATGGCTGCAATTCATTGAGAAATTTAGCGGTTTCCACAAAGAGGTAACCAAGACGTTTGCAAGTTCCTTCGATGGAATGGAGGCAGAAATTGGGGACATAAAGCTCATAGTAACGGAGTCTATGGTTGCTGAGGCCACCGAGTGGCCAAGGCATGGACAAAAATGGTTTAAAAACATAGGGATTGATAGCGAGGACTAGAAGGTTTTCCTCAAGAATCCAAACATGGACACAATGGCCTACAAAAAAGGTATTCCAAGCTCCGCTCTTAAAAATAAATGGAGAAACTTATTGCTTGTGCTTTAGAATTTTATCACTTGTGAGGGTAGGTTTGGACAAATTTACTTTTATCATGTTAGAATGATGATGCACTTCCTTGAGGATCATGAGATGAACCTCCCATATTTTCTCTTGAATAGCCTTAGGAAAATGGCTACAAATGTTCAGAAGAAAACTCAATGCATAGAAAACGCCATATACCATCATGGTCTAGTGAAAATATTGGTCGAATTTCACCTCTGAAGTACAGGGGATGACTAGGAAAGTTTCTTAATAAGGAACCATTTCGAGGAAAAATCCCCAGAAAAACCAAGTAGCAGCAGGGCCCTCGGGGAGAGAAAAAGAACCATAGAAATGATAAAGGAAGAGACACCTCAAACTCAGACATAGATAACAAAAGAAGAGCTGCCTATAGTAAAGATTTTGCAGAGAGTGAAGAGGGGAAACCTTAGAAGAAAGAGAGTTAGCCCAGGTAAAGAAGAACTCTCACAAACTAAAACCTCTCCTCTAAAAGAACAATCAAAGAATAAGAGGAAAGTGCAGAAAACATAAACCCCAGGATTGAGAAGGAGAACGAGGTTGAGCACGACTCAACAAACAACCTCAAAAACTACAAGATACAATAACCTTGAGGAAAATGAGCCAAGTGAAGAGGAGCCAATAGAGAACACTCCAATAGAAATTGAGCCAACATAGAACACTCCAACAAAGATCAATCCAATAGAGGATGAGCCCATTGGAAGCCCTAGGAATTCTCCAAAAGGGTCACAAAGATCATCACCACAACCTTACAACTCACCTCTAGGAAGCCTCATACATAGTCCAGGTATTGACCCCACACAGCACGAAATATATGACTACATAGAGTCACTGGAAAGGAAGGCGACAACAAAAAAGGAGACAATACAGAGCCCTAGAGAAGGAAGCAACCAAGTGAATGAACAATCAGCCTCAATCATCTTGAAGTAGGAGATCTTTGAACTAGAAACACTGAATCGGTATCTTAAAAATGAAAATCAAGCCCGGAAGACACAGAGTGAGATACAAATCACCAAGAGCGACAACCTAATCCTACTTCTAAGCTTGTGGTATAAGAAAAACAAGAAGCTGAAGGAAAGAGAACAGAATTATGCAGCGAGAGATAATCAATTTAAAGTACAAAATCCTAATGTGGAAGCCTAGAATTCCAATCTTTGCCAAAAAGAAGAAAACAGTGAAACAGGGAGATGACAAACAAGACACACAAGCTGAAGACAAGGAATAAGTGTATGAGGACATACAACATCTCTAGTCTGGGGAATGTAGAGTCTAAAGATTGTCCTACCTGTTAGTGTCAGTCTTTCCAGCCTTCCTCCAGTGATCAAATATGCTCTTACAAAGTGGTTTCAGGGTGTTAAGGTCAAATTTTGTCTTTTCAAAGAGTTTTCAAGCAAAATTTGGTCACTAGGCATTAGGTTTAGGGTTTGTTTTCTCTCCTTCTAAAGTTGTCCAAATGTCAGTCTATGTCATCATTCAGCTGAGGCTATCATCATTTATGGGGTTTTCATTATCATGTCAGTGTCTAATGAGTCATTTTACACCTTGTTCATGCTTCACTTGTGCCTTGGCAAGTTTATTTCCCTCTCCTAGGGTTTTGAAGCCAATTTCTCTTGGAAGGTCAAATCAATGGAAAAACTTGTTTCCTAATGTTCATACACCTTCCCCTATCCTTAAATTACCTTACAAAATGCTTTCCAACACTCAGATCCCCCAAAATCCTCATTTTTGCACAAACCCTAGTTTCTAGCTACAACCTGGCAATTTTCTAGGTTGGGCCTGTGTTTTTCCATTTTGGACCCTTTCCCCTCACTCAATCTATGAGATTCCACTTTCCCCTGCTTCCTAACATCCCTCCCCACTCCCAAAAATTTCTCCAAGAATTTAGAAGCCCCCTATCCCCTTCATTTCGCTCCATTTCGACAAAACCCTTGTTCCACACATCGGGATAAGTTTCACTAAAATGATGTTTCTGAGAAATAAAATATGAGTTTTTGAAAACTGAGAGAGGTTTTTATCCACAACATGCCAAGAAAGAAAAACCTCCTTCACTTTTTGCACAGGTGTCATGGTTTTAAAGAAATGTCAAAAATATCGGCGAGAACGAAGGTGCTCCAAGGACGGTTGGCCAAAGTACAAAAACGAAGGAAAACGCCCGATCCACTCCAAATTTTGGCCAAAGACTCTTTGAATGAGCATGGTACTTGATTGGGGACTCCCAGCCCAAATTTCAAGAAATTTGAGAAATTTGTCATTTGTAATTTTTTGTGCAATTTAACAGGTTTTGCTTCTCAAAGTGTCTCGCCCCCGGCGAGACCTTTTGTCATCGTAGCTCCGTTTGGAAAAAACTCAGCATTTTTGGATTTGGCATGAAAATTTACACTTTCTCATCCATTAGTAAGAAATTTCATCGAGTTCTGGGCCTCCAAAAGGTCAAAATGCACGCAAAATTTGACTTTCTGCCCCTTTTTTGAATTGCAGAAACCAGTTTTGGGAGAATTAAATTTTGACAGGCAAATGACCTCCAAATTCAAAAATTCCAGTTGGGTTGGAAATTAGACTCACAGACCTTTCCAACGAGCTATCCTGCACCCAATTCTGATAACGGGAAGGCCTCCAAACAGAGTTGCAAAAGTGTGAGACCCTTTGAGAAAAGGTGTGCGACCTTTTGAGGAAATTTTGCCAGATTTGACCAGTTCAACCGAGAAAACGCAGTTTGGCTCCAGTTTGACTTTTTGGGGTGAAAGATGATTATCTTTGATGTAATTATGGCAACTCTGAGACACTTTTACTCTTGTTTAACACTTCTACAAGATTCATTCATGTAAAGTGTAAAAATTAAATGCATGAATTTGTTTCCAAGTTTATAGAGGCAAGTTGTTTTGATTGCCTAGATTTTAGTGCTAAGTTTAGAAGTGGTTGAAACAACTCCTAGAAGGATGAGCTCGACCCCTAGGGGCAAGGAAAGGTGTTAGCTTGCCTATATTATGTATTTTCTTAGTCATTTTCAAGGGTTGGAAGGTTGGACTCTTGAGGGAGAAGCTCCTATTGTATATTTTACTTGTATCTCTGCAATTTGAGGAAAAGGAAGACCAGGGTTTTGCAGACATCATTGGGATTCTTGTGGACTCTTGTGTTGATGGTGTGTTCTCTTATTGTAATTGTAAGTGTGTTTATGTGTTCCATCTCTTTCTTTACTGCAACTTATTAAACAAATGAAGTGATAAAGTTTGAATTCATGCTTGCCATGCTCAGCTTTCAAATTTGTTTAATGTTTATGTTTTCCACTGTCTAGAGAGGATTCAAAGTCATTGTTTGCCCTCTTTAGCTTCTCTTTTTTCTTCCTTGATCATTCATCTTAGCTAAAGGCATCAACACAAACTCCTACCTTGCCCCAAAGACCCACTTGCAAAACCTGAGCTCAATCCCCGCACCCTGAATTGCACTCCCTCCAATTGCCACCAAAAACCCCAAAAACTTTAAATCAACCCTCCTTATCAGTTTACTAGCCTAATATCAGTGTTTCTAATTGGTCAACTCATCCTATTGAAAAATCCACCGAGTTGACCGGAGAGAGCCTTCTCCTGCCTCGTAGGGCTAGCTACGAGGCTGAATGGTTTGATGTAGCCTTGAGATTTGTCTATCTCAGCCTAGGTGAAATTTCAAGTGCTAACAGGTTCTTTGAAATCTTGGAAGAACGATAGTAGTAAAATTTCAGCAGTAAATTTCAACTATGGAATTCAACAATAAAATTTTAGCTGTAAATTTCGGCAATAAAAGAGGAGATATTTCAGGAGAAAATGAGCAACAAGTAGAAGGAACAACAAGAGATATTTTAACAAAAAAATTGTTGCAAATGGAGCAGACAACAAGAAATATTTCAGCAAAAAAAGCGCTGCCAATGTAGCGGACAACATGAGATATTCCAGCAGAAAGAGAGTTGCAAATGGAGAGGATAGCAAGAGATATTTCAGCAGAAAGAGAGTTGCAAATAGAGCTTGTTTTCTTGAGTTTATCTTAACCAAAACTCTGATACCATGTTGAAATTTTGATGTTCTATGTTACAATCACCTAAATCCAGAACTTCTTTATGCTGCAAAATAAGTTAAGTAATTGTAGATAGAACATAAACCATATAAACCATATACACAATGAAAGATAAGCAAGAAGTCAATGAGACAGAGAAGTTAGGTCAATGACTAGAGCAAAATCCATAAGGGGTGTTGGCAATATCGGCATTGATGTCAAGTTAAACTTATTGATTAATGTCAATAAATGTTATTGATGTCACTAAGCTCACTGATGATAATTTATGTTGAATGGAAAATGTACATAAATGCTGAATGTTGAATATAAAAGGCTGAAAGTGATGTGAAGTTCAAAGGCTATGCTAATCAATGTGAAGACTAAACATTGAGACAAAAGTTGGAATACATATATTTGTTTGAGTAGAAAATGTAGATAATCCAAATTTGATTTGTCTCTTGTAATTATTATTGAATGAGTTGTTAATTTAGCTCTATTTTTTTATTACAAATAATTTTCTGAATTGAGAATGAAAGGACAAACTTGTGAGTAGTTTTGGAAGTCCAAGAGACTATGCTTCATTTCATATTCCTCCAAAGAATACAAACAACCAAGAGGGCTTGTTTATTAAATATACAATGTGGAATGAAACTGAATCCTCTTTTTAAATGGAAGTGGTATGCATCAGAGAAATAATGAGGAGTAGCAGAAGAGTGAAGAGAATGAGCAGTTCAGCAGAAAACTTGACAACAAAATTGGATATGAGGTAACCAACGCTTATGACTTGAGAGAAATTTTTGTTCTTTTCTATGTTGCAGCTTGAAAAAGAACATGTTGTAGCATGTTGAGGTAGGAGCCTCCCGTGGGTTGTAGCCTGCAGAAAACTAGTGGCAGTTGAAGCTTACGTTGAGGTAGGAGCCTCCTGTGGGTTGTAACTTGCAGAAAACCAGTGGGAGTTGAAGCTTCCATTGAGGTAGGAGCCTACAAAAATCTGATGTAAAAAGGAGCAACAACTTACCTTTACATCACTTTCAGCTTGAAGTTCGTGGTTTTCTTCCTTTGGGGTTTCCACTTATATATAGTGTTTTCATGTGTTTAATTTTTGCATGTTGTGTGAATGCTTTGAATTCTTGGTAAACATATCTGCAAACCTCTCTCCTTGAAATCTGCAAAAGGAATACAATAACTATTGAATACAAACATAAATCATTAATTGCATAAGAAGAAGATCAAGTTGAGCAAAAATAAAAAATTAAATTACTGATTCACCGCCCCCCTTTGTCAATAATTTCCCATCTTAAATATCAATTGGTATTAGAGCAAGTTCCTTCAGTAGCAGTCTAGCAACTGGAAGGAGGTCCTAAGTAAGCAAAATGGCTAGTCAAGAAGGATGCTCAACAAATAAGGCCCCTCTACTTACTGGTACAAACTATGCCTTCTGAAAACTAAGAATGAAGACATATTTAATGTCTCTAGGAATAGAAGTCTGGTCTGCTGTGTTGATGGGGTATGAAGAACCAAAGGAAACAACTAGTGATAAAGATGCCAAACTAAATTTTATAGCTAATGCAAAAGCTATGAATGCACTTTTGAGTGGTCTATGTCAGTCTGAAATTATCAAAGTAATGCATTATGAGACAACTAAAGATATTTGGGATAAATTAGAAAATATTCATAAAGGAGATAAAAAGGTAAAGATGGTCAAATCACAAGTGTATAGAACTCAGTTTGAGACATTAAAAATGAATGAAGATGAAGATATAACTAAATTCTTTTTAAGAGTTGATGAAGTTGTGAATATCATGTTGGGTCTAGGTGAAACAATCAACGAAAGTGTAATAGTTTAGAAAATTTTGAGGTCATTACCTTCTAAATTCAATCTTAAGGTTTCAGGTATAGAAGAAACGACAAACTTTGATACCTTGAACAAAGATCAACTACGTGGGTCTTTGACATCATATGAGATGAGAATTCCAAAAGAAAAGGCGACCAGTAGAGGGGCAATTTTCAAGGCAGACAAATCCATAAAAGAAAATGAGTGGTCATCCTCAGGTTCTGATGAAGAAGAAGCAAAATTCGTTAGAAGGTTGAAGAAAGACACATATAAGTATAAAGGAAAACTTCCATTTAAGTGTTTTAATTGTGGAAGAGTGGGACACTATGCATCAAAATGCCCTTTTAAGAAAGAGGAAAATCAACTGAAAGGAAAAGGGAAGAACAAGTCTAACAAAATGCAGAAAGGGAGACAATTCAAAAGAAAAAATTTCTATGCTCAAGAAAATAGCAGTGGATTTGAAAGCTCTAATGAATCCTCTAGTGAAGATGGAACAAGTGAATTTATACTAATGGCCTTGGAAGAACTTGAAAAAGATTGCCAAGAATATGGAGAAGAAGAGGAGGGTGAGGTAGATCTTGAGAGGGAGTTAATCAGTGCCCTAGATGAAATAGAAAAGCTTAAACTAACGAATAGAAAGCATAAATAAATCCTATTAAAATATGTAAAGGAAGAATCAAATTTATAAGACATTATCAAGTTGAAAGTTGAACGTGAAGATGCAGAGAAGGTGGAAGACATTTTACTGTAGCAGATAAAAGAGAAAAATAGGAGTGTGAAAGACTGGAGGAAGAGGTGGTATGTCTAAAGAAAAAGCTAGAGAAAACTCAGACTGAACTAAACATAAATATTCAACAAATAAAAAGATCTGAAAAACTGGATGTGATATTGAATTCTCAAAGGTCTCCACTCATAAAGATAGGGTTAGGTTATGAAGGAGAATCCAAGAAATCTAAGGGAGAGGATGAAAGGACAATCACCTTTGTAAAAGCTGTTAGGAGAGAGGATGCCAAATCACATCAATCTAAGAATAAAAATTTGAGCAACACTTCAACATCAAGTGAACAACTGCAAAGGAACATTGTCGGTGTAGTATAGAAGGAAAGATAAATGGACAATCAATACTTAGCCTATCAGAAACCACACTTCTTCAAAAGACAGAGTTATCAAATGTCAAGTTGGTTAGATTCACAAACAACATCTACTACCAGGTACAAATATTTGTTTTATGGATATATTATAATTGTAAAAAGTTCGGACATAAAGCCATAAATTGTAGAGCTTATGTCAGAAGAATTGATTTTGGAGATTTTAAGATGTGGGAGAATGAATTCACAAATGTTAAAACAAATATGAATCTAGACAAAAATGCATTTGCTTCACTCCTTGATATCACTAAATGTTTCTATTGTCACAACTTTGAGCACAACACATATGAATGTAAGCTTAAAGACAATAGATTAACATTTGAGAATATGTATAAAACAATTGGATGCATGCAATGGAGAAAGAAGGAAGAAGAAAAGAAACTTGACAAATGTGACTTTGTTTTGTATGCTCAAGATTAAAATAATAAATGCTATGTGGACAGTGGTTGCTTTAGACATATGACAGGAGATAAAAACAAGTTTGTTTCCCCGAATGAAAATAAAACTGGAAATGTCACATTCGGTAATGATGAAACAAGAAGAATTAGAAGAAAGGGTACAATCAGTCTGGACAACAGAAGAGGAAAGGCTCAAGATGTACTATTTGTAGATGGTATAAAACATGACTTGTTAAGTGTAAGTCAGAGGTGCGACAAAAGCTATGATGTTTTTTTTAAAGCTCAAGATTGTGAAATCAGGTCAACATCTTCAGGGAAGGTTCTGGCTAAAGGAGTTCGAACTGAGAATAATGTATATATATTGAAAGAAGAGAATGAGGAATGCTGCATCAGTAAACAAGATAAATCTTGGCTATGGCATAGGAGATTGGGGCATCTCAACTTTGATCTTATCATCAAACTCAGCGAGAAGAAAGCGTCAGAGATCTACCAACAATAAAAAGGCCTCAAAACACTGTCTGCAAGTCATGTCAAATGGGCAAACAAACATGAACATCTTTTAATGTCAAAGATAAACTATCAAGCAGTAAGCCCTTGCAGTTAGTTCATATGGATCTATGCGGGCCTTCCAGAACAAAAGCACCAGGACGAGAACAATATTTTATGTTGGTAATCGATGACTATTCAAGATTAACATGGGTGGAATTTCTCATAAATAATTCAGAAACATTTGAGAAATTTAAAGCATTTAAGGCGTTGGCAGAAAATCAAACAGGGTGCAAGATAAAGTGCATAAGGTCAGATAGAGGAGGTGAATTTACATTAGATGAGTTTGCAGACCTATGTAATGAATTTGGGATAAAACAACAATATACTATTGCAGACACACCACAACAGAATGGAGTCGCAGAGAGACAAAACAGGTCTATTCAGCGAATAACCAGAGCCATGATGCAAGAAAGAAACATTGCTCAAACTTATTGGGCGGAAGTGGTGCATACAACAATACATATTCTCAATAAGGCACATCTTAGACCAAATTGTGATAAGACACCTTATCAACTGTGGTACGAGAAACCAACAACAATCAAACATTTTAACGTATTTGGGAGTAAATGTTATATAAAAAATAATGATGAAAAGCTGGGAAAGTTTGATGCTCGATCTGATGAAGGAATGTTTTTGGGATATTCATCAAAAACTAAGGGATACAGGTGCTGTAATAAAAGACTGCATGAGATTGGGGAATGCATAGATGTAAAGGTTGATGAAGCGTTACCCAATAAGAACAAGAACATAGGTTTTATCAATCCTCCAGATCATCATCAACATATCAGTGAGGAGAATGAAGTACAAGATGAAGAATTAGATGATGCTGAGACTCATACAAAAGGACCTTTAAGATACACTCAAAAGAATCACCTTGAAAGCCAAATTATTGGAATTAAAAGTGAAGGAGTACAAACAAGGAGGCAACTAACAGAAAAATCTGAGCAAGTTCATATAGCCATATAGCCATGTTGTCATAGATAGAGCCAAAGAACTTTGAGGCAAGTAAAAACAAAAGTTGGATAGATGCTATGAATGAGGAATTAGACCAAATTGAGAAAAATGAAACTTGGGAAATAACACCAAGACCTGTCAGAAAGAATATCATTGGCACAAAATGGGTATTCAAAAATAAGATGAATGAACAGGGTCAAGTTGTTAGAAACAAAGCTAGACTCATGTGTAAGGGGTACTCACAAATAGAAGGACTTGATTATGAAGAAACCTTTGCACCAATTGCGAGGTTGGAGGCAATCAGGATGTTTTTGGCCTTTGCATGCTACAATGATTTCAAAGTGTATCAAATGGACATGAAATTTGCTTTCTTAAACGGTGATCTTGAGGAAGAAGTCTCTATGGAACAACCTGAAGGTTTCTCATTGACAAATAAGCCTAATTATGCTTGCAGGTTAAAGAAAGCACTATATGGTCTTAAACAAGCACCTCGGGCATGGTCTAGACTGGACAAGTGTGAAAATTCCTACACCCGAATCCCTACTGCAACAAACTGATGTTACTTCAACTACTTGATTAAATCATACAAGTTATTTACTGTCTTCTACGGTAAATTTCGAAGCAAATATATCTGCAACCTTCACTTAATTTACATATATGCGGAAACAAAATACTGAGCAAGAAAGAAAAATACAACACATAGGACACCATTATTTTTGGACAAATAGTCCCCGGAAAAACCCAATGTGGGAAAACCGGTGCGACAAGTTTGAGAGTTTATTATTATTAAGCAGTAGCAAAATCTAAATACATCACTGAATACCTCACAGGGTCATTCAATTACAGAGAGATATACTGGCAGAAGCTTGGTGGGTTTACCTCACATAATCACTAAGACAAGTCTCCACTGTTACGACTGTTAGATGAGGTGCCCCTGGAAGGCATTGTGCTGCCTCTACCCTAGCACAACGTCAACCTTTCCAGGCACTGCGTCACCTAGCTGGGAATTCAATTAGTAGCTTAGAGTCACTGCTTTCAGCGTCCTGGTCTCACACCTCGATTTCCGGTTGCTGACACTGACCCTTTGCTCTGATTTTCGACTTCCTATCTCTGCCACTGCGTCACTTCTATGTGGCCCTTCTGGCCTTGCGTTAAGGATTCTGGATCACTTACTGCCCCTCTCTGCTGATGTATCTTTGTCTGAGAATCTCTCTCTCTAGAAGATGCTATCCCTTCCCCTTAACTGCAAGAGATTTCCTCAATCGATTTTTCCTCCTCAGAACTTCTCACTTCAAAAAATCGATTTTTCTTTATCTTTTTGTGTGTATTTTCCAAATGACCCTCAAGCCCCTTCTTATATCTTCTTGTTGGAAAACCAACAGCCTAGATTAAAACATAATCAAAGGCTCAAATCGTTTTTGCTTGATCTGTGGCTTTTTCTAGAAGTTTCACCCTTGATTAGATTAATACCCATTAATACTTTAATTTTCCTAAGTTTAGACTTAGGAATCCCATTAAAAATATTAATTATTTTAATAAAATCACTTCTGGGTGGAATTTCCCAAAATGCTTTGTGGGTTTTTTGGAATACCTGTGCCCCAAGCCTCCGTGCAAAATTTGAGGCTTAGAGCACATCAAATGCTACCCCAAATCAACACTCCCTCTTAGTGAGGAATGTGCTCTAGCAATACACTGCCTCTCTGCATACTGCGTTGACTATGAAGCATTGTCTCTACACTGTTGATGTCTGACGTACTTTCCACCAACTACTGCGTTGTTGCTGCCATTGTACTGCTACCTTTGACACTGCCACTTCCAATGCTACATCTGTACTGTAACTCCCTCTCAAATCCTGCATATGGAATGCTGCTAGCACTGCCACTGCTAACACTGCATCCGCACTGCAACTCAGTTGCAGAGAGAAGCAACTGAAAACACCCAAAATTGGACAATTATCTAGTGGATACTCCTTGGTGCTAACATTCTAACTACTGCTAATCCCATGCTGCCTCTGAAGCCATTGCGCTGCTGAAGCTTTGCACTGTGCCTCCTCGCACTGCTGCCTCTCTGCTCTGCACTGCTTAGTCTCTAGCTCTCTTAGCCATTGCATCTATCAAATCAACACTCCATGGCACCAACTGAAACTCCACCATCCCGCTACTCCTGATCATGGGCTCCCATAGCAAGGTGATGTTCCAAGAGGTGGGCTCCTCAAGGATCATGCCCATCTGCAGCCCTCTCAACTACAGCTTTATATCAGCCCACCTCCCTCCTTGAGGTATCTCGATTGTCATGGCGAATTGCTCCTCGTCAATCTTCGCAGTTGCAACCTTAGGATCATGCTTCTCATCCTTGCCCTTTTTCTTATAGGGACACTAAGATGCATAGTGGCCCATCTCACCACATCTGAAACACTTCACCTTGGAGATGTCCTTCTTTTGTCTTTGTTGCCCCGACTGTTCCTTTGATGCAAGGGCTGCGTTATCCTCCTCCTCTACTTTGGACTTCGACCCACTACTGCTGCTACGTCTGTCAAGTTTCACCTTGAGCAGATCTCTCCTCAGCTCTTCTTGTTTCAGAGCTGCCCACATTTCGTCCCAATTTGGCAACATTGCTCTGCCCAGGATACTCTGGACAAAGATCTGTAAGGCTTGTTATTGTAATTTAAAAATATTTCTAACAGTATATGCCTGTCTATTTAAATTCATTTCGATCTAAATTCATTTCTACCATACTATAATTATAATTGCATATAATTTCATTTCTAGCAGAATATATAGAATATACTTCTCAATTTTATGACTAAACAAATCAAATTAGACATATGTACATACCTGGTTTTTTTGATTTCTGAGTTGGTGTTGATCCCTGGATGATGTTGTTCTCCTGATACTTAACCAACCAAATTCCTCCCTGCCTGTTTGGGATCAGTCTTTTCGGATCCCAAACCCAAAAGGCTTCGAAAGCAAAACTTTTTGGCCCCATGCCCAAAACCTCCAAGAACAGGGCTCCATTCTCATAGATCTATATTTGAAATCCGAAGCCTCAAAGCTCATTCATTATTTCCCCCAAAATTTCTCTCCCAGATTCTCCCTTTTCTTCCTTCCCAAATTTCCATCCAGATGTCCTCCCCCTTTCACTTCTCCTTTTAGATTTTTATATAGGAAAGGATCCTTCCCTCTGAAGAAATCCCACCCTTTTTTCCTCCAATCAATCTTGTCCTTATCCTCTTAATTCTCATTACTTCAGTCGGTCATCTTTATTTTAAATTACACGTACATTAAATCATATTCTTATTTGAATATATATATTAAATGGAATTTTGATCTTTATCATTTCAACCGACTTTGAGAAGAGGCTCTTTTAAAGTATCTTAACATGACTTGCCAAAGGATAAGTTAATTAACCTTGTGCCCTATTAATATATATTTATTTATTATTTAATTAAAATGTTATTAATGAAATTAAATTAATGTATTATAAAATAAGGTATTAATTAATTCTTTTACTATTTAATTCATTTTCCATACATAGACACTTCATGTAATTAAATAGGTATGAATACTACCACAATACTTTCAATAATAAATTCATTTTTCTTTTACTTGGGAATTTTCATAATAAGTTAATATGCATACTAGCGTAGTGCATGCAATGCATGCATATGTAACTATCATATGCATGCCTCGTATACATGCTAATATTTTTATGTTACCTGTAAGTTGAGATGGGTCGTTACAAGATTCGCTAATCATCTGAGATGAAATTTAGAGCCAGTCTCACTAACTTCGAGTCTTGAGGTGTATGTCCTACAACTATCACGGGTCTCCTTTAGTTTCGTGAGGAATGGATCCACTCTCTTCCCCTTTTGCATCTGCGCAGATCTCAACTTCTGCTCTAAGTACATCTTCTGTTGCTTGAAAGTTCCCTGATATAATGTGGCCAAGGCATCCCACATTTCCTTAGCGGTCCCTTTGCTCACAACGTGGCACACCTTGTGATCCTTGACTCCATCTAGGATCATCCTCTTCGCCTTAGCCATTTCAGCCTTGTACTTTTTCAGCGGATCTGCATCCATAGGTTCAAACACCACATTATCAACGTACATCTTGAGGGCATGCTCATCTAGCAGGAAGGTCATCCTAGCCTTGAAGATAGCATAGTTGGAAGCCCCGTCCAACCTTTCCTGATCCCTCAAGCCACTGGTTGCCATCTCCTCCGAAAGCTGTCAAACTGCTCCCTCTTTCTCCCTACTACGTAGCTCTTGGGCTGACTTACACACTCCTTAATGGCGTTGGTAAGCTGTTGCTTAGCAATTGAGAAATGCCGATTTCCTCGACAAGAAATCACTGAGGAAGTATTCCCTCACTATGCTCTGTTGCTTCTTTCTTCTAATGTATTTTCAGCTCAGCAAAACTGCCTGCTGAAAAATCTGCGTCCACCAAATGCTCCTTACGTTGAGGCTCAGTGTTGCTCCCTTTGTCATGACAAAAATTCAAACTAGAAGTCCTTTCTCTTCGTCAACTCACTTAGGGAGAGACTACCTCAATTTTTTCGACCCTCCGGTTAGAACTGTGCAAACCCTCTGGGGTTTCGACTTGCTGCCTCCTGCAACTTTTCGATTTCCCCTTCTGCTCAGCGTTGGGGTTTTTGGTTCTGCTCTTCTTGTCTCAGCTGCACTAGCTCTGATACCATGTGAAAATTCCTACACTAGAATCCCTACTGCAACAAATTGATGTTATTTCTCCTACTTGATTAAATCATACAAGTTATTTACTATCTTCTACGGTAAATTTCTAAGCAAATACAACTGCAACCTTCACTTAATTTACATATATGCGAAAACAAAATACTGAGCAAAAAAGAAAAATACAACACATAGGACACCGTTATTTTTGGACAAATATTCCCCGGAAAAGCCAAATGCGGGAAAACCAGTGCAGCAGCTCTGAGGGTTTATTATTATTAAGCAGTAGCAAAATCTGAATACATCATTGAATACCTCATAGGGTCATTCAGTTACAGAGAGAAATACTAGCAGAAGCTTTGTGAGTTTACCTCACACAATCACTAAGACAAGTCTCGACTGTTCTGACTCTCGATGAGGTGCCTTTGGCAGGCATTGCGCTAGCTCTGCGCTGCCTCTACGCTGTCCCAGCTTCAACCTTTCCAGGCACTGCGTCACCCAGTTGGGAATTCGATCAATAGCCCAAAGTCACTGCTCTCAGCCTTCTGGTCTCACACCCGACTTCCGGCTGTTGAAACTAACCCTCTGTTTTGATTTTCGACTTCCTCTCTCAGCCTCTGCGTCACTTCTGCATGGCCCTTCTGGCCCCGCGTCAGCCTCTGCGTCAAGGCTTTTGGATCACTTACTGCTTCTCTCTGTGGATATATCTCTGATTGAGAATCTCTCTCTCCAGAAGCTGCTATCCCTGCCCCTCAACTGCAAGAGATTTGCTCAATTGATTTTTGCTCCTGAGAACTTTTGACTTCAGAAAATCGATTTTTCTCTATCTCTCCCTGTGTATTTTCCAAATGACCCTCAAGCCCCTTCTTATATCTTCCTGTTGGACAACCAACGACCTAGATTAAAACATAATCAAAGGCTCAAATCGTTTTGGCTTGATCCGTGGCTTTTTCTAGAAGTTTCACCCTTGATTAGATTAATACCCATTAATATTTTAATTTTCCTAAGTTTACACTTAGGAACCCCATTAAAAATATTAATTATTTTAATAAAATCACTTTTGGGTGGAATTTCCCAAAACACTTTCCGGGTTCTTTGGAATACTTGTGCCCAAGCCTCCCTGCAAAATTTGAGGGTTAGAGCACATTCGATGGTACCCCAAATCAACAACAAGTACCTTCAAAAACCGGGGTTCAAGAGAGGAGCTGATTGTAATGTATACATTAATGCTGATAAAGATGAGTTACTGTTTATAGTTGTGTACGTGGATGATATTATGTTTGGCAAGAGTAAGCATCATCTAGTAGAATGGTTTGCTGAAGAGATGAAGACCGAGTTCGAAATGTTTATGATTGGACCTTCTACCTAGGGCTCGAGATCCTACAAAACCCTGGAGGCATATTCATTTCTCAAGAGAAATATCTAAGAGATATGTTGAAGAGATTTCAAATGGAAGATTGTAAACCGGTCTCGACCCCCATGACTATAAGATGTAAGCTATGTGCAAATGATGAATTGCCTGATGTGGATCAAAAGCAATATAGATCTATTATAGGAAATCTGTTATACCTAACAACTTCTCGACTAGATATAATGTTGCAGTCGGATTAATAGCAAGGTATCAATCAACACCCAAACAAAGACATTTGTTAGCAATGAAAAAAATATTCAGGTACTTGAAGGGGACTACAGGCTATGGTCTATGGTATCTGAAAGGTAAGGATTTTACTTTGACAACATACACAAATGCAGATTGGGTGAGCTATGTGGACGACAGAAAAAGTACAAGCGATGGTGCATTCTATCTAGGAGAACCATTGGTGGCATGGCTAAGCAAAAAATAAACATTGGTGTCTCTATGTACCACAGAAGCTCGGTACATAGTAGTTGCAGCCTGTTGCACTCAAGTACTGTGGATGAAACAAACACTGCAAGACATGAAGGTAAATTTTAATGAACCTATATCTATCAAATGTGACAATACAAGTGCAATAAGCATTTCAAAAAATCCTGAGTTCCATTCAAAGACTAAACATATCCCTATAAAGTACCACTTTCTCAGAGAACAAGTGGCTTAGAAAATAGTGAAGATGGAGTGCATACCCACAAGGGAACAAATAACAGACATATTTACCAAATCCCTTGCTAAAGAACCATTTCCATATTTGAGAAACAAGCTAGGGATAGTACCTATAGACTCTCTTTACTAATGTGAATTCAAAAGAAGAACCTACAAGACTGAAAAATATATGAAGTTGAGCACGATCTAGGGGGGAGATTATAGGAGCAAGAAGGAGTAATGAAGAGGAACACAAAGCTTATGACCATGACAAGAATGTGAAGCATTTAAAGAAGCAGAAAGAACAAAAGCATCATCAAAGTGGGAAATCAAATCAAGTTCTTTAGGAGTTATCAACATCAATCAGGTTCGCCATTCAAAAGTCCATTCTTTAATGATTTTTTTTCTTCACGTGTATATATCCGATGCATAAACATGTAAATAAATTTCTACAAGTAGACACAATACTAGTGCTGCTAAGACAATTGCATGTCTTTCCAGATCATATTGAAAGTTAAGCATAAACTATTGTATAATTGCATCATCATTTTTTCTCAAATTCGTCATTGTCTGAATGCATCAATGTACATTATGATGACCCTGATTAAACATTTGGTGTATAAAACCCTGAGAGCCATCCAAGATATTTCCATCAAGCAGAGGAGCAAACTCTATATATGTTTATGTTTGGTTTATTGATGCATTCATCATGAAGCATCATGTGATCTACATTAGAACTTAATCATTGGCAATCTCCATGTGAAGACTATTATTCCAACAACTAATCAAATTTTGTGCTAGTTTCACTGTATCACTAGGATTTCTTTAAATCCTTCAGCTCCGTTATTTTGAACACAAAAAAAAAATTGGATGCAAGAAGAGCTAAAGTGTATATATCCTCAATAAAATAAACCTCTTCTATTCTAAACCATAGAATTCAAATTCAAATAGAACATGCTATTGAAAAAAATTATATTATATTCAAGAAATTTCACACTGTAATTGGCTTGCAATAGGTTATATAAAACAGAAGCAATGTGTTTTTGGTATTTGATCATATGGACTGCGATTTGTCAAAGCTATTACTGCATGCTATTGAAAAAAAAAGGAGGCGCTATTACTGCATGCTATTGAAAAATAAAAATAAAAATATATTATATTCAAGAAATCGTGATTTAAATCTCTTGAGAACAATCTCAGAGAACAACGTGCGCAACATTTGCTTTCAGATTTTGCAAGGGCTGATGCTCTTGCAACTAAGTCCCTATCGAGCACCGAAACTCCTCCTTAGCATTGATATGTGGACGATGGATGCTATCATGGTGGAACTCCTCACTGGCTGCCAACTATTTCAAAGCTCTTGGTATCTGATATGTGGACGATGGGCATGGCAAGTCAATGGTATAAGTCTTGCTCTGATGCAGTGATACAGTGTAAATATTAATGGGTTATCAAGTGGAAAGCTCTAGACAAACATACATAAAGGATCGAAACAAAGGACAAAGGATTGAAATCTCCCAGCATGGATAAAGCAACAAATCCATTCACGAATTGATCCCATGAAAGCAAGAGCATAGCCCGGTAGATCGGAAGCCTAAGCAACTAGAGTGGAGGTAGAACGTATTGTTTACCCTATTCGAAGGGTGCAAACATAGGTATAGGAGGTAGCTAGAGCGGAAGTTGGAAAAAGGATCATAGACATTACCTCCAACTCATGACCATGCAGAGCAACGCTATACAGTGATAGAGTGCAGACCATGTGTTATACTGTGAAACACTGCAGAGCAGCATTATAAATTGATACATTGTAGACCGGTGTGATACATGATAGTGGCCAACTCATGCGTTATACGTTGTAGTGGGTAGGTTATAATTGCGTAGCAATGTCATTATTTCCGAGCAGTATTTATTATTTCTGAGTAGTGTTATCATTCCTTGTGGAGCAACCTCATTATTATCATTGACAAGCTCACATGTAATATCGACATCATTGTTAATATCGGCAATGTTTATCCTCCAATACTTTCCTTGAGTTTTCTACTTTTATTTGAAAAAGTTAACTTATCTAAGAAAAATGGGTTAACTTATCTAAGAAATTTTCAATGTTCTGAAGAAAAGTCGACAGTAAATTTCTTTTTAACATTATCCCCAAACTTGCTAAAAGAAGGTCATTAAGCCTCTTTTAGGTCTTATCAGCGCTTGTTTTTGAGCATTTTCTTAAAGGTTTTTACATAAGTGTACTTTTTGAAATTTTATGGTTCGTATGTATTTGAGTTTAAATCTCAGTGGCAAGGTCAGTATATTCTCTGTGGCACGAAATTTATGTGGTTTGAATTTTCTCTACCTCTGGCATCACATCACACTACAGTGGAGTCACATTGTATTAAGTATGGCTTAGCTCGCATTACAGTTATGAATGGTATGTATGGCCTCACGATGAAGATCAATATTACAATGGATCACACATATCACTTGGGGCTCGATGCAATAGTTCGTATACCTTTCATGGTTTGTATATTTATTCCTATTGTTTAATAGACTATGACATTGATATATGGTAAACAATAGTATGACAGTAATATAAGATACATTCAGTAAAGTATGACAATGAATCGATGATATATGTCAATGTAAACTAGAATAGATTGATGACAACGTAGTTTGGATGACAGTTCGTATGTGAGAGACTTATGGTTTTATGACAATGATTTTGGTCATAATGTGTTACAGGGATATGTGATACAATATATCCATGACAAAAGTTTCAGATATAACAATGATCCTTGATATGGCTATATATGATAGTAACTTCATGAATAATGTGGTAGTATTGAAACTCTATATATATATATATGTATCAGTGACCTTGATACTTATGTGCTCTTGATGTATGGCAGTGGCCTTGTTAACAGTGGCAAAAACAATGACCTTGCTTATGTTACATAATGATAGTGATCTTGTTCATGTGACAATAACTCTTGCTTCTATGATAGTGATGTATATGCTCAACAGTGACACTTGCTTTTATGATAGTAATGAGACACGACGACTGTTACCTTATGCATGTACTTTGATAGCAGTAACATGATGATGATAGTGACAGATGCTACTTGTGACAGTCATATGGTAGCAACTCTGTAAAGATCATATTGTTTAGTTCACAAACGAAGTTTTGAATTAACTTCAGTTGGCCCTAGGAGGCTTGATGTGATTATTGTATCTCTTCTCATTGTACTTTGTATCTTAGTTGAATAATTGATATCTAATAAAAGAAGAATTTGGTTGGGTTTTCCGCCTTCTGGGGTTTTGCTCTGGTCTCTGATCTAACTCTTAGTGTCTCTTCTGTGCATGCTTTTCTTCTACTATTCTTTAATGTTCCATTGAATTGTTGATGTTATTGTTCTCTCTACATAATTGTTGATGATGTTATGGGGTGAATGTAATGTAAATATGTTGAACAATTTATAAATGCAATTATCTTCGGCAGTGAACATTCTAGCCCTAAGAAAAGTAACACCCTTCCTAAAGCCATGGGCCATTAGGAGAGGTCCAATTGGACTAGGTTTGAAGATTAACCCCCTATTTATGGTGAGGGAACAAAACCATTGTCGACACACTTCCTTCATCCATGTCACCCAGTATTCCAAGTCAAATGCCCAAATGAAAAACAAGCATAAGCACCCAATTACACAATGAATAACATAAATTTTGGGTTTGATTTCACATCTTCTAACATGTGCTCTTGACAAATGGGCAAGGAGACATACAACTGATGTAGGTGGCAGAGATAATGTGGCACATCACATTGGCTACAAGGTGGTTGTCAGGGGCTGCGAACTAGAAGAAGATGATTAGGATAAGTTCTCCTAGGGGTACCCACTTTTGGTGGGTAACAATGCTGAAGAAGTTGAAGAAGATCATTGTCATCCAATAGGAAACATTATCCCTAATCATCTAGATCATGCTATTAATGAAAGAAATAAGAGTTGTGATGAAGAGGAATGTCATGAGCAAAAGGAAGAGTCTTTTTTGGATCATCAAAGTGAACACATTCAAAGTGACCATGAAGATGATCGAGGAAGTGAGCATTGTGAGGATCATGATGAGGATGATATTTTGGCAAGTGAAGTTGACGCGAGTTTCACCTTTTTCATAGATGTTAAGTTTGATGATGCGTTTTTCGAAGATCTTGAAAAGGGTGATCTCATGAATTCCTTGGAGGTTAAGATTTGTGATTTTCTGCACATATCAAAGTGGGTTAGTGGGATATGAGTAGCAATCATTTTGACAAGGATCTGGTTTACGATACTGGTGATGATGCTAATGATGATCTTGACCTTCCTTGCAATGCTATTAATTAGGAAGGCATGCTAGTTGATGCATGTGAACCATCCTTATATTTTCTTGTGGTTGTCCCTCGGTGATATTTAGGTTACATAAATTTTGAACATGATGAACTTGCATTTGTTGACCCTCTTGAAATTGATTGTTGTGACTATATTGTCCTCCAACCATCTTCTTCATCATGTTGCTCCTAGCATGTTCCTATGGGCATCAATGAGAATTGTATGCTTGAGATAACTATTGCACAAAAGTTCCTAAAATTGATCATCAGTTTCTCCATACTTTGGTTGGAAGAAAGGATTATCAAGAGTAAGAAAAATTTGGATTCCCCTTCGTTATGCTCTCTCCTTTCACATGGTTTATTTATTTTCCTGCCTCCCACCCTATGATTTTGCATGTGAGTATTATGGTGATTGTGATACTTTTTTTTCCCTCGGGAAAAATCACAATTTTCCACTAATATAGAAAATTACATGTAGTAGAATGCTTGTATGGAATATGCAGTAAGTTTGGTCGTGGCCATCAAAAATATAAGTCTGTACATAATTTACCACGCAGGGTATACGAAAACTGTTCATATAAAGGATATATACAATGTATAAAACAAGTACTGAAAGTAATCATTGTTATACATTGCAAAAATTAGGGCCTATAGGCCTGCCGGTAGAACTGGTCTATGTAGGGACGATGATAATATTGGTAATATTCTTCTCCTTGTTGCTCTCGAATTATCCACAGTCCTCTGGGATGCACCGTGGCCGCCTTGGAAATTTGGTCGACAACCATAGTACACTCCGTGAAAATATGTTGACAAGAGATATAAATAAATTGAGCTTTTAAGAGCATGATTTCATCCAAAATGTTTCTGAGAGAGCGCTTATGGTACACAGGTGTGTTGTTGAACCAGTTTATGATGATTTTAGAGTCTCCAAATATATGAATATGATTGCATGCTTGTGCGAGAGCAAAATGGAGGAGGTTTCTAAGAGAGATCAATTTAGCATAATTGTTTGTCCCCATCCCCAAGCTCATTTGTATTCTGAAGTGATGATTTTAAGATTTATGCAATATTATAACACCCCCCCCCCCCCCCATCCTTGTGCTTGTGCTACACCATCAAAACATGCCCAAGGTAGGTTGCGATCAATGACTTCAGGTGTCACAACGCGGCTAGCAGTTGTGGGATCGTCTTCTAGGATTTCATGATAGGCAGATACAATTTGGGCAATAGATGATGGCCAACGAGCCACCCTATCTCTAAAAATGATCCTGTTCCTATTGAGCCAAATAGTCCAGCAGGTTATCAGTGGAAAACAATGAACTTTTTGGTTCGAGGACCCATCCCTCCATCGATTCCAGGCTTCTAAAACATTGTGTCCATGCCATCTGTTGGGTAAGGATAATGTAGCTAGAACCTGTTCCCATATGTGAATCAATGAAGGGTAGAGCAGAAAAAGATGATCATTTGATTCCTCTGCTTGTTGACAGAGCACACACCAAGAGGGGTCGGAGAAGGATTGTTTCATTAGATAAACCCCTGCTGGTATCTTGTTCCTTAAAACATTCCACATGAACAATTTAGTTCGAGGAGGTGCCTTTAATTTCCAAAGACTGTGCCACCAATCCATTAGCTCAGGCATCATGTGGGCAACATGAATGATGGGATAACCGACTTTGGGAGTGTATGCACCATGCGCAACAAGGGCCCAAATGAGTTCATCGACTCCATCCTTTATGCGAACATGGGATTTTGTCAACGCATTAATATATCCATCGCATTCTTGCTGCCACCGCTCATGAATACCCAAATGCTCAACAATTTTCCATGCTTGTGCGAAAATCGAGGTATTCACAGGGTCAACAATATTAGCAATCATGAGGATCTCTCTGTTTTTGAGAAATTGAGTGAGATCAGGAGGGAGGCTATACATGTTGCCACAACTCGTCCATGAGTCGATGCCAATGCACACAAGCAATCCATCTCTAATTCGCTAAGTGAGTCCATTTCTGATGGTGGGAAAAGTATGTAATACTGCGTGCCAAATCATGGATATCCCCGTTCCCTACCAAGCAAGTAAACAAATCCAATCCATAATTTGATGTGGCCAAATATATTTGTAGTGAATCACCTCTGTCCAAAGGCTATGGGAGGTAAGGATATGCCATCCCATCTTTGCTGCAAGTGTGTGAGCAAAATAGGGTAGGTCTTTCAAGTTTGGTTCACTTAGATGCATTATTGATCTTAGTCTCTGACGAATGGTTGCTTTCACTAGGGTTCATGTTGTTTTTCGTCAGGTGGTTTACCGTTCAACAACCCAGGCCTTGGGCACTCAGCTTGCAGGTACCTAGGCCCTTCAAAGAAGTAATTGGCCTAAGCAGGTGTAGTGTTGAGAGATCATGGCCTCCTGGCAGCACTAGCAGATGACACATGTCCCAAAGTACCTCCAGGACCTAGGATGTTTGTTTTGAGGATTGTTCATGATGACACTACTAGACCTAGTATGCCCCTAGGTTAGCCTTGAGAGAACCTGATGGGCAGGATGCCAAGATGCCAGGAGCTACTTCAGAGCTCAAATGAGGATGGTGTCCCATTGAGAAACTAGGGAGAGCTTGTTCCATTGGAGGAAGTCCTAATGCTCAAGAGAAGGAGGCCTTATTTGACAATTGAAGAGCCATGGAGACCACTTGATGGCATCCCAACTGGACCTTGGGACCCCACAGGAGATATTGAGGTGGATTTGAGGGTCAACCCTCAAATCTTGGATGATCTAGGTATTTACAAATGCTTTGGTTCACCCTTGGACATGGCATTTGGAGCATTTATGATGGATGACGTAAGAAATTCAGAGACTATGACTCACATGTGTCAACAAATTAGGCATAATTTGTTGTTAGCTAAAGGTTTGGCTTGTAATCCAAGTAAATTTAACAATCAAACTTTTTTTGGAACTTTTTAGGCATAATTAGGGGTCCTAATCCTTATATAAATAGATGATAGGCTCATTCATTTACCATCATCATTTGTGACTGATGTAGCCTAGCTGAATATGTGACTTGTATCTTGTATCTTGTGGAGATGTGATCTATGGTGGATTTTTGCTAATGGAGCTATTATTTGGCTTTGGAGATGTCATTTTGGAGCAATACAGGACTTGTTTATGCATTTTATTTTGTAAGTATACCTTGTATATGATAAATCTTTGTATTTTGTGGCTATTGTAATTTGTAAGGAATGGTTGATTATCTAGGGTTTATATGTGCAAATTTGTTGTTGAAAATTATTCTATGGACTCTTGATGATAATATTGCATGCGTTTTTGACTCATAGAATGTGCATGACGATCCCATGGGTGAATCTTTCAACTAGATTTCCCCATTGATTTCACTCCCTCAAAAAAGTGATACCTAGGGTTTGAAACCTAGGTTTTAATATTCCCTTACTCTTTGCAAAGGTTTAGTCATTTTTAACCATCCCCTAGGCTCCATCACCCAAGGTCATGGCACCAGCCTTGGTGACATGGTTGATCACCTTGAAAATCTTAAGAAATTCACTTTCTTCTACCCTAAATCTAGAATTTAGCTGTCTTAAGGTGAGTTGCTAGCTAGGGATATGGCATTCTTCTCAACTAGGGTTTTGAAACGTTCCTTGGTAGAGAGATTCAACACAAGGATGTGAGGTATTTGCCTCAAAATCAAGTCATTCCCATGGCTAATTTCTCTATTTTAGGGAAAATGCTGCTTGCCCTAGGTAGATTGTGCCCTAGAAAAGCCCTATTTTGCTCTTGGCTTCAAATTGGGGCTTGTTGAAGGATTCTTTTTCCGTAAATTGAAGGCATACATCTATTAGAAGCATTTTCTTCGCCTTGTGATCATAGGTGGTCCTATTGACATCGCTTATTTTCAAGCCCTAGGTCATGTTGTCCCCTAATTAGGCCTTCTAGAGGATGTGAGTTGCCTTGTTGTGCTAACTAAGGCTTGTCTTTAAGTAGAGCAACCCTCCTTAGGCCTATCTTGTCACCTTATTCCTTGTACTTGATAGATCCTTTAGATGACCTAATATAGGGAAGCCTCCTTGATTGTGAAAGTCCACAAAAGAGCAGGAGGTAGTGGCGACACCTCATATTGTTGCCTCTTGGTCTAGCTCTCATCTTGTGAGCTAACCTTCCAAGACCTGCTAGATTTTGAGGCAACACACCCAACAACTGTAAGTGACTTATTTTCATAGCCATGCCAACACAAGAGAAATCAACATGTAATCGAGGGGGAAGAGGGGGGGGGGGGGGGGGCGAGCTTGATGGGGGAATAACAACACCCACATGGTTTACAACTAATGATGCCTCTGTGGACAAATTTACTTGGTTGTTTGTAAATTTGTAGCAATATCTATTAAAATAGGTCTAATGTTATCAATTCATGAAGAACAAACTAGTGGCTGCAACAATATATAGGTAGTTGATATGGGGTTTTATCTACCTTACCACTACCTAGATAAACTTAAGCTATATTGTCGGCATTATATCACAATATCCAACTTTCCTCGAAGCTATTCATTGAAATGCAACAAGGGAACATCACACTATGGCCTTAAAGATGTGCAAAATGATAACTTTAAGCAGATTGCCCACAAATTCATATTGGACGTGTTGCGTAGATGGAATAGTATCTACTATAAGTTATTCATTTGTGTGGGATTATGGGTAGTTTCATGGCACAACAAAAGTTGACCAACCATTACATTTCTCTCCATAGAAAGAGTACAATGTGGTAGTTAATGTATCTTACTATGTTGCAGGAAACGCCAGAGGAGCTGTCCTAGTACTCGAAATGGGTCGAAACACCAAAACAACCTTAAAACGGGCTTGTAACGGCACCGACCATCCTGGACGACATTTCGTGATTTCAAAATGCCATCTGGGACGACCGATGGTGTTTCAAGCCCATTTTAGTCACCATGGGCCGCATTTCGAGCGCAAAAAGTATTGTTTTTTGTTTTTTCAAGCATCTTAAGGGGCCTGTTATCCACCATAAGTGGGTGACCCCATAAGAGAAAATTTCTCATAGTTTTGTCTTCAGCCGGTAGTCAACAACCCCTTGACAGCCACCAGATAGCTTTGATGTGCTACTTTTCTCCGCCACGGGAGCCAACCATTATATGCCCTCTCTCACTGGTCATGATTGTATGTTTGAAGGTGGGCCATCCTATCCTAAAGGTATGATTTTTCATTATGAAATTGGGTTTTTATGCTTGTCTTTCTTGGGCACAATTGGGCATGGATTACTAGGAGACTTGGAAGGAGGAAGGGCTTTGACTGTACTGTTTTTCCCTTACCTTAATTGGGGGGCGATTAATCTTGACTCCTAGTCCCGTGGAATCTCCTTTATTAGCTGCTAGCTTTAGGAGTGGCACTACATGGGAAACATTGATTTTGGTTGTGTGGTCCTGCTTCTCGATACCATATATCTCACTCCCCTCTGCTCATTACAAGCCTTTTTCATATTTTCCCTATCTGGGTCCACATTTGTCCATTGGGTCCATAAGGTGTTAACATCCCCTTCCCCTTTTCCACACTTCGGGTCGGTTCAGGAACAATGTCTCGACGGTTGATACAACTAAAAAAAGAAAGATAAAAGCATAATATGGCCACAAACACCATGAAATGTACCAAAAAATGCAAAAGATAGATGGGACATTAAAAGTTACCACTCGGGCAAAATCCAAACATGAGCTTTAGCCCCTATTATTATGGCTATCAACCTGGTTCCTAAGGGCCCCTATGGGTGCTCCTTGCATAATTAAGGAACCCATGAATGTCCCAACCCCTGGTGGGTGATGAATTGCCCCACCTTAAGGGGGTAATCACTGTTATATCTTACACGTCATGCTCTTGTGAAAATTCCTATCCTCAAGGAACTCCTACTGCAACAAAACTGAATTTACTTCTCCTACTTGATTTTAATACTATCAAGTTATTTTCTGGAAAAACATTGAAGTAAATTACTTTTGCAGCCTACACCAATTTAATTTGATTACATGAAACAAGAAACTGAGCATAGAACAAGATACATAGGACACAATTATTTTTGGACAAAATAGTCCCCGGAAAAACCCAATGCGGGAAAACTGGTGCAGCAGCTCTGAGGGTTTTATATTATTAAGCAGTAGTTTTGAATACGATTTTGGTTGCCCTCCTTACAATCCAGTGACAAAGAAAAATATAATGGCGGAAAACTGAGTGAGTTTTACCTCACTTCACCCGACAGATTCCGGCTGATCCGATAGCAGAACTGGTTAACCTCGACTATCTCTGTGCTGGCCCTGCGTCAGCCTTACAAGCTTTGCATCAGCTTCTGTGCTATCTCTTTTGCCTCTGGAACATCTGCGTCAACCTCTCCCGACTGTTCCGGTAGCTCCCCAACAGTTTTGGATTTTTGCGTGAGGGCAGCTTCTGCTTTGTGCTTGCCCTTCTGGCTTTGCATCAGGCTTGCGTGGGCCCAGACTAGCCCAACGTCAATCCCTCTAGATGCTGCACTGCCTCCACTAGTGTCTCTTCGCCTCTCTACCTAGTATTCCCGAACTATCCTTGCCCCTTTGTTGCAAAATGATCAATCAATTCGAATTCTCAGCTTCTTAGCCCTAGAAATCGAACTACAGATCAATTCGTTCTCTCCGTGTGTGTTTCGAAATGAACCACAAGCCTCTTTCTTATACTTTTCTCGTTGAGACTTCAACGACCAAGATTAAATCTCTAATCAACGACTGATATTAGAACTTGACTTGATTTGCTTTCTAGAACATTCTCACTCATATTTTGATTAATACCCATTAATATTTTAATTTTCTTAATTTAGACTTAGGAACCCCATTAAAAATATTAATTATTTTAATAAAATACAATCTGGGTGGAATTTCACTAAACGGTTTCTAGGTTCTTTAGAACTCATGTGCCTTAGCCTCTCCACCAATTTTCGTGGCTAAAGTACATTCGATGCTACCAAAAACTAACACTCTCTCTTAGCGAGGAAAGTGCTCTAGTAGCAATGTCCAACTGCATGTTGCTCTTTTTCTGAAGCATCTTCTTTCGACACTGTTGCTGCCACCAACACTATGCTGCTGCTGCTACTGTACTGCTGCCCATGACATTGCCACTGCCATTGCTGCATCTGTACTACAACTCCCTCTGCATCTGCTGCTAACATTGCCACTGCTAGCTCTGCACTGCATCATTTTCCAATTGCTGCTGCTTAGCAACAGAAAAGCATCCAAAATTTCTGAACTAACTGTGTTCAACCTAATACCATGTGAATTTTGGAATCTGACTGCTACTAGTCTCTGACCCTCTAAATCTTCTACGCTGCTATTGACTTCTGCATTGTACCCTCTGCACTGTTGCCAACCTTGCTCTGCACTGATCAGTCTCTAGTCTCAGGTTACTGCAACTGTCTCTGAAATCAGCCCACTGCATCATCTGACACTAAGTCCATCTCGCTACCGCTGAATCTCGGTCTCTCGTAGCAAGGAATTGATCCAAGAGGTGGACTCCTCAAGGATCCTGCCCACATGTAGTCCTCCCGACTACCACTCAATATCGTCCCATTTCCTTCCTGGAGATGCATGGGCACCCATGGCAAACTCATGTTCATCTAGTTTTGCTGGAGTAACCTTAGGATCATGTTTTTCATCCTTATCCTTTTGCTTCAAAGGACACTGGGATGCAAAGTGGCCCATCTCGCCACATTTGAAACATTTCACCTTTGAAATGTCTTTTTTCTGCTTTTGCTTTTGTTGTCCCTTTGATGCTAGAGTTGCGTTCTCCTCCTCCTCCTTGGTCTTCATGCCACTCCCACTGCTGCCATTGAGGTTGACCTTAACTAGATCCCTCCTTAATTCTTCCTATTGAAGGGCTGCCCACATCTCCTCCCATGAAGGTAGTGTTTCCCTGCCCAATATACTTTGGATGAAGAATTGCCATTCATCCAGACTCCATTTAGGGCTGTCCTTACCATCGCGGTAGACTGAGTAGACCCCACTGCAACAAACTGGTCTCTGGTGTCTTGAAGATGTTGAAGATAGGAGCTAACCCCTTTTCCCTTCTGCATCAATGTATGCTGCAACTTTTGTTCTAAGTACATCTTCCGTTGTTCGGAAGAACCTTCATACAGTGAAGACAAAACTTCCCACATTTCTCGGGCTGTATCTTTGCCCTGCAAGTATGAGACCACATGATCTCGAACTCCATCGAGTATGAACCTCTTCGCCTTTCCCTGCTCTGCCTTGTACTTCTTCTTATGATCATTGTCCGCGGGAACAACCACAACACTCTTGACGTAAGCTTCGAGATTGTACTCCTCCAGAATAGCTAAGATTCTAGCCTTCCATATGACATAGTTGGAAGCTCCTTGCAACCTATCTTGCTCTCTAAGCCCATGTGATGCCATCTCACCCAAACTGTGAAACTTACTCCTCTGGTCACTGCTCAACACTGATCTGCTGCCCGACAAGTGAAGAATTCAGACTTTTGGTGAGAAAAGTCCTCTGAGGAGAAAATTTCCCTTCATGTGTCTTCACTCTCTCCTGACGGATTTCTGCCTCGGCAGAAATTGCGCCCTTCAAGCACTGTGCCGAGGCTTTGCATCGCTCCCTCTGCCTCTGCAAACTCACGAACCGGAAATCATACCTCTTTGTCGACTCTCTTAGAGAGAGATTTCCTCAGAATCTGTGCTTCTCGGCAAGGATTGCGTAATGCCTTCAAGGAATTTCAATTGCTGTCAAATGCAGTTATTGGCTTCTCTGCTCAGCACTGGATCTGCTCTTCCTGTTTCAAAATCAATGCTTTGATACCATGTGAAAATTCCCCTATCCTCAAGGAACCCCTACTGCAGCAAAATTGAATTTGCTTCTCCTACTTGATTTTAATATTATCCAGTTATTTTCTAAAAAATACTGAAGTAAATTACTTCTGCAACGTACACCAATTTAATTTGATTACATGAAACAAGAAACTGAGCAAAGAACAAGATACATAAGGCAGTTATTTTTGGACAAAATAATCCCTGGAAAAACCCAATGCAGGAAAACTGGTGCAGCAACTCTGAGGGTTTTATATTATTAAGAAGTTGTTCTGAATACGATGCTGGTTTCCCTCCCGACAATCTAGTGACAGAGAAAAATATAATGGCGGAAAACTGAGTGAGTTTTACCTCCCTTCACCCGGCAGATTCCGGCTAATCCGGATATAGAACTAGCTAACCCCGACTATCTCTGCGTTGGCCCTGCGTCAGCCTTAAAGGATGTGCGTCAACTTCTGTGCTGTCCCTTCTGCCTCTGGAACATTTGTGTCAACCTCTCCTGGTTGTTCTGGCAGTGCCCCGACAGTTTCAGATTTCTACATGAGTGTAACTTTTGTTTTGCGCTGGCCCTTTTGGCTCTACGTCAAGCTTGCGTGGGCCCAGACTGGCCCAGTGTCAGTCCCTTTAGATGCTGCGTTGCCTCCACTAGTGTCTCTCCGCCTCTCTACCTAGTATTCCCAAACTATCCTTGCTCCTTTGCTGCAGAATGATCACTCAATTCAAATTCTCAGCTTCCTAGCCCAAGAAATCAAACTCTAGATCAATTCGTTCTCTCCATGTTTTCTAAATGAACCCCAAGCCTCCTTATTATACTTTTCTCGTTGAGACTTCAACGACCTAGATTAACTCTCTAATCAACGACTAAGATTAGAACTTGACTTGATTCACTTTCTAGAACATTCTCATCCATATTTTGATTAATACCGATTAATACTTTAATTTTCCTAAGTTTAGACTTAGGAACCCCATTAAAAATATTAATTATTTTAATAAAATACAATCTGGGTGGAGTTTCACCAAACGGTTTCCGTGTTCTTTAGAACTCATGTGTCTTAGCCTCTCCACCAATTTTCATGGCTAGAGCACATCTGATGTTACCAAAAACTAACAACTCTCATCCCCTTGAGCCCCAAGCAATAAATTGAAGAAAAATCAATAAAAGGCAAAATGCAAATGAAGAAGGATGGAAAAACAAAGGTTGGGCTAAATCATGTACGCCGATTGCTCCCTGCTACATTCATATACCCAAGGTTTGGGCTTTCCTCATCATTTCTACCCTTGTACCATGGCATGTGGCTTGGAAGCTTCCCTTTGTGATTCGCTTAGAGGTTGAAACTTGAAACCACCTAATAGGGTCCTTCATTAACCACTCCTACCCAGGAAGGTAACACTAGTACATGTTTAATGCTGCAAATTTGGAAGGGAAATCCACTATGAAGTTCTCATTTCTGCCCTTGATTAACGAGCTTATTTACTCAATTGCACTAATGAATCATTGTATTGGAAGGTGAGGAGACACATTGGATCTTATACAAGATTGTAGGTGGCTTTTCATCTTGGACTTGGCCTCCCTATATGAGATCCAAGCCCTCCAGAGGGTCACAATTGCATTTGTAGGGTAAGCGTTAAGATTCATTGGCCTCCATCCATGCAGGGCATTGATTTCCGTGCCATGGGCGTCGTCAACACCACCACTTGCTTGCTCATGCCCTAGTTATTCATAGATGACAACGCACTTGGACCACGTTGCCCTGACCAACTACACTTTGCACCCGACACTTGGCAGTTGTTCTAAGGCCTAGAGGAGGTTATGTCTTTCCTAGGGAGACATGGGAGGGCATGTGTCATCTTCTAGCCCTCATTGATGGAGCATTGACTTGATCTTGAGCCACTTGGAGACCTATGAGACCCATTTGGAGCCAACAAAGCCCAAATAAGGGTATGGAGATGTTTTGCAACGTATGGAGGGCATGATCCTCTTCATCATGATTTTTGAGTCCCCCTCCCTCATTTTTAGCACAAGAGGCCTCAACACTGCCCCTCTAGGCCTCCACACATGCATGACATCAGCGTTGTGTGGGCTTAGGTGGAAAATTTAATTTAATTTTAATGCTATCATGGTTGGCTTGAGACCATGGGTGGGTTACTTAGCACATTAGGCATATGGAGGGGCTTTGTCACTAAAAATTTGAACTCATAACATTTGTATAAATAGATGAGAGCTACTCCCATATCAAACTATCATCACTTGGAACCTTGGAACCTTCCCTTTGTCGGCAACCACTGTTTGGGTGAGTGTTTCATTTTCAAAGTTTGCGACATTCATGGCTTCTCAAAGTTGTATTTCCAGTGCCCCTAAATCTACTCAAACAATCAGACAACAAGAATATTATCGTTTATGGAAGTATGTTACCAAAGTGAAGCATATAGGTTTCGATGGTACATGGGAATGGAAGTGCATATGTAAAAATGATAAGACCTTCAAGGGCTCTTACACAAGAGTGAAGGCTCACATTTTGCATGAAGAGATAAAGGGTATTGATGTGTGTGCACATACTAGAAACCCAGTGGTGAGGCCTAAATTCAAGAAAGAGAGTGATGATGCTCAAATGTTTAAAGATGAAAGAAGCAAAATTGGCATGGGCACTACCAATCTTTGCATGAGTGATAGCATTGATCCAAGGATTGTTCAGGAAGCAAGAAAGAGGAGGGCGCTAGAAGTAGAAGAAGAGTTATCCAAGCCATCAAATCCAATTAAAGACAACAAATTGTTGAAAATGTTTGATGGTAAGGGAGAGAAGAAGCTGACTCAAGAACGACAAGGGCCATCTTTGCTTGTGGCACCCCTTTTGATGTAGTTCGATCCCCATATTGGTAGGATTTTGTGAGAGCGATTAACAAATCCTATCAAGGTTACAAGGGGCCAAACTATGAAAAGTAAGAACAATTTTGTTGAAGAAAGAGAGACAACTTCTTGATGATATTTTGAAACCAATTTGTAACTCATGAGGTGGTACAGGGCTTTCCATTATTTCAAATGGCTGGACTGATACAAGATGCAAGCCTTTGATTAATGTCATTGCATCATCACCAAAAGGAGCCATGTTCATCAAAGTAGAAGATTGTTCGGGCGAGGTAAAGGATAGTAAGTTCATTGCTGAAATTTTAATTTTTGCTATTGAACAAGTACGGCTAGAAAATATGGTATAAGTTATCATAGATAATGCACCTATTTGTAATGCTACAGGCTTAATTGTTGAGAGTCGATATAATCACTTATTTTGGATTCTTTGCATTGTCCACAATTTGAATATGATTTTAGAAGAGATTGAGACAAAAACATAATGGATTAGGGAGGTCACAGGGTAGGCTAAGGAGATTATAAAATTCATCACCAACCACCACCAATCTCAAGAAATATATCGAGAATACTCCTATTGGAGTTGTTAGAAGTTGCTGAGACAAGGTATGTCTCAACTTTGTCATGTTGTGTTGCCTTGTTGAAGTTGAAACTGCATTAATGAGTATGGTGGTGGGTTCAACTTGGGCTGAGGGGAGACAGGCAGATTCAAAGAAGGGAGGTATGGTGAGGAGGGTGTTGATTAATGAATATTGGTGGAGCAAGATTGATTTCTTGCTCAAGTTCACATTACTTGCATTTGATCTTCTCCGAGATGTAGACATAGAGAAACCTTTCCTAGGAGAGGTATGTGATGGCATGGATACCATGGTTGAAAACACTACGGAAATTATTATAAAAGAAGCTCCCACTCTTACTTTTGTGGATTTTGATTTTGCTGAACAAGTGAGGTCCATTATTGTTACAAGGTGGAATGGCTTCAACACTCCATTGCACACTTTGGCACATGCTTTGAATCCAAAATTTTATGATGAAGAATTCACTGCTGAAAGCAATGGGAAGAGGAAGGCCCCACATAAGGGCAAGGAGGTGGCTAATGGAGTGAAGAAAGTCTTTCAGAGGTTGTTTCTAGCTTCTTTAGAAACTGATGTAAGGGAGGAATTCGCCTATTTCGCTGCTATATTAGAGGATTTTGTAGACATATCAGCTTTGGAAGAGGGGAGGACTATTGACTACTCTGTGTCAACTACCCTATAGCAGTGCACATTTTTGCAAAGGAATTCCATCATGTAGTAGTTAAATATCCAGGATTCATCATCATCAGTCATTAGTCTATCAGAGTTGTAAACCAGTGTTCCACGGGGACTCGCCCCCCCCCCCCTAGGGGTCTAGTTTCCTCGCTCCCTCGCGCTCCGGGGACTTGGGGACGAGTAGAGGATGTTTCCCCACGCTCCCAAAATGGAGGAAACTCAGGGGGACGTGCCAAGGAAACGTTTCCCTTCCCTGAGGGGACGTTTCCAAAAAGGGGGACGTGGGGGGG
>APFE030076110.1:18402-29508 GCA_000404065.3 Pinus taeda | reverse complement strand
TCCAGAAGGGGGAGTGGGGGGCGTGGGGTGGCGTAGGGGGGAGAGGACGTGGGGGGGCGAGGGGGGACGTGGCACACATTTAATGCATTAAAAACCATTTTAATTAACTAAACAATGAACTTAATCTTTAATTAAGAGTTAAATTACGTTTAGGGTTTTGGAAAATCGTTGTTTCATGTTATGAAACCGGCACCCTGAACCATGAACAACACACTCACAGCCTTTGCAAGTTCATTGAGCGTTCCACTCACATCGTTGGATTTCATTGTTCGGATTCATCATTCCAGAACTCCTCCCTCCCTTTGGTCAAGTGTCCTACAAGCAGCAGCTGACAGCTCCCATCAAGCATTGCGCGAGCAGCAACTCCCTTCAAGCATTGTGTGAGCAGCCTGTGTGCGAGAAGCAGACTGCTACAGCTTAACAGGTTAGTAACAGTTCATTTCATGAGATTTTGCCACTGCCGCCTACGTAACTGCGTAAGAATGCTTTTGGACAATCATCACAGCGTCTGTCTCAGAGCAGTGTCAACCAAACTTGAGTCTTGACTGTGCTGAAGAGTGTGAGTTGAATGCAGCTTCTCAATGTGTATATATTGGAATGAGTCATGACCCTTTGCAATTCCACGATGGAATCCATGAAATAGAAAAATAAATTCCCTCGCTCTAGAACTTCGCTGTAGTAACTTAAAGTTTTATGTCAAGAACTAGTTTGGTAATTAACAAGCCTCTCAGGTTGAGTCTAAGTGCCAAAAATGACTTATTTAAATATTTTTTACACTAGGTTGGCAAGATCTGAAATACGATTGTTAAGCTATATCAGTCCAATAGCTTAGATCTATGGAAAGACAGGCAGTTTAAGTCCACGTCCCCAAAAATGGCTTCTTTTGCCACTAAGTTAGCAAGATCCCAAATTAAATTGCATAGTATATTTAATAAACAATGCTTGTATCATTATTGATTGTATTAGGAATTGTATACAAAAGGTAAATTACCTAAAAAAAGTTAGTGAATTAATACAATTTGTCGAAAGTGCAAGCTAGGAAAACCAAGACCTTGAATCGGTTCAATATGGGCTCTCCCCGTTCATGGTGATAGTAGGTTTAGGAAAAGAGCCTACTGTCACATGTTCTGAAAAGTGGATCTGACTATTTTGTTTCCAGGAACCAATTAACCACAAGTATGGGTGAAAAATCTGACTTGTAAAAACTTAAAATACTGCCTCCTTGACTACCATGCATTGTGTTGATGAGACCTGACTGAAATATAATATTGTTGATATAATAAGACCTGATTAAAATACAGAATGTTAATATTCCATTAGCCACCCAACTACTTTCCTATATGATTTCTCAAAATTCTGCCCTAACATCTAATTTTGATCCCATGAGAACTTAAAGGGTTCAAAATATACATTCGCTCAAAGAAAGAAACCAGTAGGATCTGTAAAATGGAAACTAACTAAGCAGTCTAACAACATGAAAAGAAGAAAGTAACTTCCACTTACGTGTCTATCATTTTTTGCATGAGATTGACGATGGAAAAATCTATGGCACAAGGTTATGGCTGTCGCAATGGTTACCTGGGAACTGAATAAACAATAGACAGTCAGCCTATTACTATATTAGGCCTATGGTGACTGGTCTTTACCTGTGGAAAAAGCATCCAGGTTCCGTTTAGTCCAAGTTCCAAAAATGATTTCTTTTAGATTTTTTCTCTAGGTTAGTAGTATCTAAAACAGAATTGTGAAGGTATATCAGACCTATGGGCTAGTCCTATGGAAGCATTGGCAAATAGGCTATTCATATATTAATATTATCAGTTGAAAATTTACGGCCTGCCTAACTAATATGTCAAGAACTTAGAAGTCTAGTTTCTCAAAATCATTATACATAATCCACTATAGTTTTGAGTTCTCTCTATGTTTAAGTTTTCTTCTAAGAAGGACAATTTTCTCTTTGTTTAAGTTTTCTTCTAAGAAGGATTGTGTAAATTTTCAAATTCATTGCTTTCTTGCTCTAGGAATTCTAAATTCTTTAACTCAAGGAATATAACTTTAAACTTTAAACTTTAATCATAATGTATGACCATTGATGTATGATTATAAATTAGAATTTTAAATTTATTATTTTATATGATATTAGAAATTTGGATAATGTCAAATGATATTCATATCAATGATCATGCTTTGCAGCTTTTCAATTCAAACCAAATTGTCATAGTGGACTCAATTAATAAAATTATATTTTATATTTATAAATTTTTAAGACCCTGACGCTCCCCCACGTTTCCTAAAAAATGGTAGGGAGATTTTGTCGCCCCCTCGTCCCGGAACCTTGGTGGAACATTGTTGTAAACCCATTCTACAATGTTTGTAATGTAAATGATTTAGTCAGACCATATATGTATGTAACAATCTAGGTAAGCCTATTCTTTTGGTGATGATTTTCATCCTAGGAGGTTTTTCATCTCACTGATTCATCTGTGTTTATAAACACGGATGATCGACAAAGTTTTTCTTTCCAGCCTCACCCCAAAGTTAGGGTGGAATTTATTGTCAAGGTCTTAGAAGAGTCCCAGTGTTTTTAGTAGAGTCTTCTGTAAAAGTGATTTGGGAATAATTTAAGTTAACCGGCTAAATTATTTTAAATTATTTTATTACAAGTCACTTGGTTTACTAGATCATATTGGTCGCAGAATTGGGTAAATTATTAAGGGTCTATGTCTAAAGGTGTTTTCCCTTTCAAGGGTTGAATTAATTATAATATCTGGATGTAAAAATATTTTGGTGCATGGTCCATCATATTTAGACACCATGGCCTAAATATTTAAGGGTGGAAAAAATTATTAATACCCTTTAGTATCAATTAATTAATTTTTCTGGCCAAAATAAATTAAAATCTTAAGCGAGAAAATTAATTAATTTTTATTTCTAGTTTTCCTGCGAAAAGGTGGTTAAATAATTAGCAGGAATTTGGTCAGAAAATAAAAATGAGAGAAAAATAAATTCTCTCCAAGTGAAAAATATTAAAAAAGGGAATGTGCACTTTCCAAGAAGGGAATCTTCCCAAATCAAGCAAGAAAAAATTCAAGAAATTATTTTTGGCCTAGAGAAAAGGAATTAATTCCCAGAAAAACCGATTTTTTAATGAAAATCGAATTTATGGTCCAAGTTGGTCCAAGTTGGTTAAGAGAATGGGGATTTTTTGAGGAGAAAAGTCAGAAAAATATGTTTTGGACCAAGAAAAAAGGCATCATCAAGGAATTCGAATTTTTTCTCAAGCAATCAACGGTGGTGGTTATTTTGACATGGATGAAGCATTTAATCCTCCAAGGTCAAGTCAAATTTGTGCACCTTCATAGAATTAGCGGTTATTCAGTTGGAAGAGTCTCTAGAGCTCTCATTTTTTCTATATAAGGAAGCATATGCTCTTCATTGTAACATCTCTTGATGCTGTGCTCTGGCTTTTTGGTCTTGAACCTCTCTCTATTTTGAAATAATGATACACAAGTCTTTGTGGTGAAATATTGTGGCTCTTCTCTTATGAATATGGTAATGAATTCTTGAGCTTAATTTTCTACTAGTGATTTTATTTGTTATTTCATTTGCTTACATAGAATTACTAGTGTATAGCTATCTTACATCGGTAATTAGATTTTGAAAATATTTTAGGATTGGAAGTAGCTAGTGTGCTGTTGTTTAAGTTGCTAGAATTTTCTTCCATTATATTTTTTGTCTCATCTGGAGCTAACAAAATTTTTCTGAGTTGTGTAGAAAACATCTAATTGAATCAGATCTCAAGCGTGAGGGGATGATTTTGCTTAAGATAACCAACTCTTGAGTGAAGAATTGGGAGAATCCACTCTATTTTACTTGAAGGATTTATCTATCGAATTTGTTGTAGGGTTTTGAACTTTGGCTAGAGAGAACAATTTTTTTTTTTTTGATATCTAGCGGAATCGGCAACAGCGGTGGTATCGTACTCGCGTTACACGGGGTCAAATCCCACCGGCTGCCACTATAACTGCTAGGAGGAACCACCCAGCCTGCAAGAACGACCCTCAGGCTAAGATGGGACTTGAACCCGTGACCTGCACAACGGCACAAATGACTTAGCAGACTGTCTGCTGGCCACGAGACCAAACCCCTGCAGGCATTAGAGAGAACAATTTCATTTACCTCAATTTTTTTTAAAAATTACTGTGCTTATTAGAATAAATTTGCTAAACTAGAGCTATTATTTGCTAGTCATGGAACCGAGTTGTACTCGTATTCCATGAAGTAGCTATTGTATATTTTGTAAGCAAATCCTTGTGCTTAGATCTAGATTTGTGCATAATTTTATTAATTAATTTATTTTTCTTTATTTCTTTTAATTATTTGTGGCTCAGGCAATTTTTTTTTGGGAAGCTTATTTTGAAAAGGCTGCAAGCCTTTTCAATCGTTCAAACCCAATTACCCATTCATATAAAATTTATTTGAGGTAATCTTTTTAAGTCAGCGGCACATATTTGGTTACTTTTCTGGGCGTATTTTCTTTAGCTGCAGGAGTATTGAAGCTCCTCTTCACTTCATAATTGAAGTCTTTTGAGAATCTAATTTGTGGTTTGAATAATTTTTGCAAGCTTGAGCGAATTTTTTAGGGTCTGTCATCATTTTAATACCTGAGCTATTGGATCATTGGATTAATCATTAACATTTGTGTTGCAGCATTTTTATCATCTTGAGAAAATTTTGGATAGAGCTTTGAAATCATTTTGCATAAGGGTATGAAAGGAAGAATTGGAAGAAACATCATCTCTGTTCTTAAATTTCAGATCTGAGAGGCAATTTGGTATTCTGGTGTGAATTTAGGGCCTTCATTTTGAATTTATCATAAATAAATTCTGGGCCTTATTTCTATTGGTTTGAGAGCAAGAGAGGTTCCTCTCTCTCTCTTCATAAGAGTACATTCACTGCTTGAGTATTCAGTGATTTATTTTGCAGAGAATTCAGATAAAAAATGACAAGGTTTGTTCAATTAAATTTGGAACATTTCCTTGCAATCTTGGTGACTAATGTTGCTCTTTTTAGATTTCAAATTAAGTTCACTGTGATTGATCTATTTGACAGTGGCATTGCACTGACATTTTTACGTTATCTCTAGCACTAGGCTGGTTTATTCAGCATTGGTAGTGTTCCTTGCACTAATATTTCTTAACAGTGACACCTTTGAAGTCTGATTTGTGCTTATTGTCATTTTTAGAGCTAATATTTTTGATTATAGGAGCAACATTGTCCTTTGAGAGGGCTGTACTTCTTGCTTGGGGTCATAGCACTGTTATTTGTTCACCACACTTAGTATATCAGTGTTTGAAGCAAAGCCACAGGGGCTTTGGAACCTCATTTCTCCTCTTCTCTCACCTTATTGCGGACTGTCAGAGCAACCAGATCTGAAGCATCTATGCACAGAACCTAATCACATTGAAAGCACATAACAATAAGCCTAAATACATTCTAAAATAACACATAATAATTTTCAAGAATAATCATAAGTTTTTAGCTCTCATTCCTTGCATATTCATCTGACTGATTTTTGAGCTATAGTGGACTGATATTTTGACTTGAAATCTGGTGCATGCTTTTAGCATCAAAATCTGGTCTTGTTCCTTAAATTTTGGTAATTGCTCTGAAAAGTCTTTACAGTGGTTTGATTTTTCATTGATTGTGGTATCCTGTGGACTGTTGCATCTTTTTATTTGAAAATCACTGGTTATAAGGCTTTGGGTCTAACAATTTGTCTTGCAGGAGCAGTCATCAGGTCTTCATAAATGTCTGAAATTTATCTTCTTGTGAGCCATATCATCAAAGAATTACCCTTCATCATCTCCTTGGGCAGAGAACCTTTCTCACTGTTATCATTGTCATTGGAGAGCCAAAGCTTTGAGGCCTGATCATTAAGGAAGTTTCTGAGGAGATCTCAGGAAGATTCTTGTCTATTAAGTCTTTGGGTTATTTTTGTTGTAATATTCCTTCAAAAAGAGCTCTTTCTCTGTCAAAAGGCTTCTTCATCTTTGTAACTCCCATTAATAAAAGATAATTTTTTCTCTTGAGGAGCTTGGGACTTAGATCCCTTGGCATCCACCATCTCCTTATTTTAAAAGGAGAACTAACATACTAACTCATTTCTGCTCACTAACTTGCGTGTGCCTTCTAATTTCATTTGCTTTGCATAGTTTAATCTTTTTTCATTTTGAAAACACTGTTAGCAATCTCTTTGTCTTTTAGTTAATTGTGTTGATATTATTTTCACTTGCTCATATTGTCTATATCTCGTAAGTGAAGAACACTCTAATAACTAAAGACTTTTGGAATTGTTATTATTAAGAGATTTTAAGTTTGCTTCATTGAGTTTCTATTGGAAATCTTGTAGCCTTGTGATCTAAGTTGGTATCTCAATAAGCTTGGTTATAAGTGCTTTGCATCTTTACATTGAAGCATATTGTCATTGAAGTTATCTTACTTGGTCATCATCTTGCATTTGCATTCTAAAATTTACCTCCAAGCCTAAGCTTGGTTGATAGAGAGATAGGAAAGCCCTTTCATCTTTGCTTGAGAAGTCTAGCCTTACTAGTATTTAAAACGGTGACCTTGCAGTCGTCAGAACCAATGTTGCACGAAGCGGGGACGAAACGGGGATGTTTTTTGGAAGCGGGGACGAGGAAGCGTCATTTTCCAAAAATCTAGGAAGCGAAGCATCTGCTATATATATATATATTTATATTTTTTTGCATTTATACTCAAAACAAACATCTCAAATACCAAATTAGTTGTAGAAGACATGAAAACATGCATATTTTTGCATAAATCAAGATAGATATAACATCCATTGTACATTAATGATTAATTATTCGAGCATCAACCATTTAGATGCATCAACCATCTAGAATCTAGATTCTTCTCCTCTTGTCTAGCCTTTGCCTCTACCTCGATTGTCTAGGGATATTAGTCAACATTGCCCAATTTTGATCAAACTACCTAATTCAAGACTTAAAATATGGTAGAAAAAGCTTAACATGCTTGATCGATGATTTTGACTTGATTGAAAGGTAATTTTTTGCTAAGCGCGTGACAAAGGAGTTCAACAATTAACACCACCAACACTAGGGTACATATATGGCTTGGTGCTCTTGATTAAATGCTAATCGCATACCTTCATACTTGATATAATCTAATGAAATGCCACGATCCCATTGATCCTGAATTCCTGAAAACTGTTAAGTCTGCTGAATTTTGAATAGGATATGAAATTATATTTTCTCCATATGAATTCCAATGAGGCTGGAACCACTCTCAAACATCCTGAGTCATTTCGTGGTAATGTTAAAAATTTAAGTAAAAGGATGAAAATGAAAAATAAAGGAGAATGTCAGTTTTACTTTAAGAATTTAACATTACCATGAGGGAGCATTTGCTATATTTATATTTTTTTAATATTTTTTTTGCCTTCATTCCTCACCCTAACCCAAGGTGGACCCACCCCAACAAGCAAACTCACCAAAAAATAAAATAAAAATTGAAAAAAATCGATTTTTTTAGGTCGTGCGGTGCACTTTCCGGAAGCATGGATAGAACCGTACGATTCGCCCTCTGAAGCATCGCGCTTCGTACGACCGAAGCGCCGTACGAAACACGTTTTGGAGGGACGCTTCTGGAATTTCCAGGAAGCGTCCATATCAGTCCGAAACGCGTTTTGGAATTTCGGAAACATGCTTCCGGGGACGCTTCCTGGACGCATCCGTACGGTACGCGCTTCCGGCATTAGATAAGGGGGGGGACGTTTCGTGCAATATTGGTCAGAATCACAGTCTCTATAGCGTTGGAGGCACCAGCTACGTTAGATTTCAAGGAGAGGAATCGTTAATCACACCTTCGCATGCTTCACCTTGAATTCTCTCTGCCACTTACTGTAGAGTTTAGGCTCAATATAGATAAAGATGAAGGGATTCATTTAGATTAGGCATCTTAATTAAAATTAACCAAGATTTTGCATTCACCTAGCTTAGTTTGCATTCATCTATCTAGCTTTCTCTAACTTGGCATATTGTTATTTTGTGAGCACTCTATCTTTACTTGCAATACTATATTGTTGTTCTTGTATTGTCATTTAATTTCTTTGCTCATTGTCCATTGATATTGTTACTTTTATTTGAGCATCTCTTTAAAAGCAAAGTACAAGTTTCTTTCATTCTTGCGAGTTATATTTTCAGCTCATCTCTTAATATTGTTCCATTACCTATGCTAATACTTGTCTTGCAACATTATTTATCTTGTGACTTGAAATATTATTATATTTTGCAAGTGTTGAATCTCTATTAAGCATTGTTATAAGGCACTGGCTTATCATTGTTAATCTAGTCATTGTCTTATTGATCTTATTGAGATTGTCTCTTAAATATTTACATTGCTCTTTTAGTAGTCAAACTTGTTAAATAATTTTCTAATCAAGCTGCTTAGATAAATAATTGCCTTGCCTTTAGTCTCCTAGACTTGTTGTTGCAACAAGTTTTCCCTTTCTAACTATCCTTAGGGACTACCCCCCTTAGCTTATCTAGGAGAGATCTTAAACAAAGTTAGTAGGGGTTAGGTGACAACTCCTACTCTGCCTTAAAGATTATATCTTGCGGGGTTAGAAACTTTTCCCGCACTTAGGTGTACATCTTAGGCGACAACATTTTTTGGCACCGTTGTTGGGGATAAGTTTACTTTGACTTGGTTTATTCACTAACTTTTGGTTCTTAGCATATTGAGTCTTTAGAGTTAGGTTCTTGTTCAAGCGGCGGCTCCACTTGTTACATTTTCTGCAAGGATTGCTACTAGAAGGAATCCAAGTCTTTTGTATAATCCTACTCCAGAACCTGAAAGGGCTCTTAGAGTTCAATTACACAAGCTTCTTTCTTGTAGACTCATTGATAATCTTGGATAGGGAGCTATCCCTGATATCCATTCGCTTTTTCTTGACTCGGTTGAACAAGACATCATGGACTTGTTTGCCCCTTGTAACTTTGCTAACATTCAAGGTTATCTGCATGATCTTCTTGATAATGGTCTTGACAAGTTGCCATCTTTTCAAGGCAATAATGCGGTTAGTGTTAAAGCTCATCTCAAAGCTTTTAGCTATGGTTGGGAAAATATGCTAGAGGTTCCAACTATAATCATGAAGATTAGAAGATGAGCCTCTTTGTCCTTTCTTTGGAAGAAAGATGCTTTAAATTGGTTTACAGAAAAACCTAATAATTCGTTTGATTCATTGGAATCGATTATTAGTATGTGAAAATTAGATTATGCCCAGAGTTCCTAACCATGGTTTGAATTCTAACTCTGGATTGAATATTGATTTGGGAGGTTGGATTAATAATGCTAAGATCTTGGTTCTTGTCACAGAGATAATAAAAATTCTCTCCCAGAAGCCTAAGTTATTGGAGGCTATTAATGCTCCTCATGGTGATTTTTTTTGTGAAAAGGCTGCTGAAGTTGGTTATCAAGATGCTTCGATGTATTTGTAAAGTAGGGATCCCGATAACACAAATCATCAACCATTCTCTATTACTTTACTTGTTAATAGTTTTCGATTGTATAACTACATGTTGAATTTTGGTGCATCGGCCGGTGTCATGACCAAAAGGGTCATGGAACAACTTAACTTAAGGATTTCTAGACATTATCACAACATTTGTGCCATGGATTCTAAGAGAATTGAAGTGCACAATTTAATTAAGGATTTACAAGCGCATTTGTTTATTTATCTTGATATAATGATTGCCATGGACATCGTTGTGATTGATGTGCCTGATGCTTGGGGTATGTTGCTATCGAGAAAGTGGGCTTTTAATCTAGGAGGGAGTATTCAAATGAATTGGACTTATGCTACTATTCCTTTTCCTAGATGCAGTGGTTTTGTAAGGCTTTATAGGGAGCTTGAAAGAAGATTTCATGTGGAAGACCACAGTAGGCCTCATAACAAGATTATAACAGAACAACCTAACCTTGGGAATTATGCTATATTGTCTAACTCCATAGTTCCCTTGGATGAAAAGGTTGTTGATTTAAAGAATCAAGTATGGTATATGTATTTTGATGGTGCAACTTCTAGGGATGGCAAAGGTGTTGGCATTGTGTTAAAGTCTCCCCTTAGTCATATTTTCAAATTTTCCTATAGATTGGAATTTGAGGATACCAACAATGTAGCTGAGTATGAAGCTCTATTGTTGGGTCTCGAATTGGCAAAGGATTTAAAGATTAAATTGCGTAGTATGAAGGGAGATTCAAATTTGGTCATTATGCAAATCAAAAATAAATTTGCTTGTAAAAATAATAGACTCAAATGATATCGTAATGCGGTTTGGGACACTATGGAACTTGATGCTCTTGATCTTCAAGCTGTCCCTAGAGAAAATAAAAACCATGTTGATCAACTTGTAGTGGCATCATCTACTTTGCAATTATTTGACGAGTTAGTAAATGATCAAGTCAAGATGGAAGTTATTTTTAGGCCTTAAATTCCCGATAATGTTGAGCATTGGAAAATGTTTAATGATGATAGTCAAGTAGTTCACTTCTTGAATAACTTAGAAGAATCTAAGATTTAAACATTGCTTATAAGGAGGAAGGATGTAATTGTGTTAATGATGATGTGATGAATCCTATCGCCAGGCGTCAACAAGCATTATGTTAGGCCCCTATACTACTAGTGTCACCCCTTATTGTTATTAGTACAAACCACTTATTATATTGATGTACCCATGTAGTGCCCATATTGTTACTATTGTGCCCCATAGAAGCCCACTATTATTATTATTGTGCCCTTACATTATTATTGTTATGTCGGCTCTGGTTATGTTATGACCCCTTAGACTCCTATATATAGAAAGGAGGTCTTTTCATTTGTATCATCGAAGAATTGTTCATTTATGTAATGTAAAGGAGGTTGCCCCCTCGAAGAGGCTGAATTATAAGGCGTTGATCTATCTTTTCTATCTTTTCTTGAGCCGGTTCATAACATTTGGTATCAGAGCTTTGGGTTCTAGGGTTTCGTTGCTCCAAACAAGTCATCGTGGCATTTTCGCTATA
>APFE030076110.1:0-14531 GCA_000404065.3 Pinus taeda | reverse complement strand
GAATTGTTCATTTATGTAATGTAAAGGAGGTTGCCCCCTCGAAGAGGCTGAATTCTAAGTCGTTGATCTATCTTTTCTATATTTTCTTGAGCTGGTTTCATAACACATTAGAGTGACTTTTTGATAGGCATGATGCTACAAAGAAAAGAGAAGAGAAGAAGATTGATCCAGGGGAATACATTGAAGTAAACATTGGTACCTCTAAGGATCCAAAAATTGTGAACATTGGTTAGGGTGCCAAGGAGGAAGAAAGGAAGAAGTTAATTGATTTACTTCATGAATATAGAGATGTTCTAGCATTTTCTTATGATAAGTTGAAAGGTTATAAGGAAGATGTCATGGAACACACTATCCCTTTAAAAGATGAAAATGCTAAACCCTTTCGTCAAAAACTTAGGCTTGTCAAAAACTTAGGCAAATCAATCCTAAGTTAGCCTTTTGGTTCAGAAAGAGCTTCAAAAAATGCTAGCAGCTGGAATTATTGCGCAAACTAGGCATTCATCATGGTGTTCTAATTTGGTGATTGTTAGGAAGAAAAATGGAACAATTAGACTTTGTGTAGATTTTTGAAACCTTAATCTAGTATGTAAAAAGGATAATTACCCTTTTCCTAACATGGAAACCATGTTGCAAAGAGTAACAGGTTCAAGAATGATGTCATTGCTAGATGGTTTCTCTGGTTATAATCAAGTCTGGGTAGAGAAAGAGGATTGTCATAAGACAACTTTCACCACACCATAGGGAACATTTGAATACATAAGAATGCCTTTTGGATTGACTAACACTGGAGTGACTTTTCAGCGGGCTATGGACTATGCCTTCAAAGGACTAATTGGTATAATCATTGAAATATATCAAGATGATCTTGTAGATTTTTCCAAGGATGGTATCAGTCGTATTGATCATCTTGGGCAAGTTTTTAATAGGTGTAGAGAATTTGGAATTTCTTTGAATCCTGCTAAATCTGTGTTTATAGTAATTGAAGGTAAATTACTTGGTCATATCATTTCTAAGGATGGGATCATGATCGATCCTGAAAGAGTTGAGGCCATCCATAACATTCCTTTGCCTCATAACCTTAAGTCTCTTCAGTCCTTCCTTGGAAAGATCAATTTTCTGTGGAGGTTCATTCCAAACTATGCAGAAATTGCTAGGCCTATTCAAAGTCTTTTAAAGAAAGATGCAAGGTTTATATGGAAAGATGATAGTAAGAAATCTTTTAAGGAAATCAAAGGTTCTATCGCTAAAGCTCCTGTTTTAGCTAGACCAGATTATTCAAAGAAGTTCATTATTTTCTCTTTCGCCTTAGAGGATACTATAACAGTTATTTTGCTTCAGAAGCATAAAGAAGGTCATGAGCAACCGATTGCTTTTATGAGTAGAACACTTCAGAATTCCGAGTTAAATTATAGTACCATGGAAAAGCAAGCATATACCTTGCTCAAGTCTCAAGCATTTTAGGACATATGTGGGATATTCTAAAGTTATAGCTTTTGTTTCGCATTTTGCTATTAAAGATATATTAACTCAAATTGGTTGCTTAAGGACTAGAGCTAGGTGGGTCAATAAGATTCAAGAGTATGATTTGGAAATTAGGCCCACTAATATTGTTAAGAGTCAAGGATTGGCCCAAATGTTGACTGAGAGTAATGAGAAGGCTTTAGGCTTGATTTGTCAAAGTAATTCTTCAGCTTTACCTGAGCTTCAAAGGTTAGGAGAAATTGAATGGTACAAGGACATTATTTATTATTTGCAAAATCTTACATGTCCTAACCATTTAGTTGCTCATAAGGGAAGAGATCTAAGATTGAAAGCAACGAAGTATTGCATCATGAAGGATGGCCTTGGATGGAGGAATCTTGAAGGAATAATACTTAGGTGTGTTGACGAAGTTGAATCGAGAAAGCTTATTTTTGACTTTCATTCAAGATTTTGTGGTGGTCATTACACTGCAAAGACTATTGCCCACAAAATCCTTAGAGCTGGTTACTATTGGCCTTCAATCTTTTCTGATGTGCACAAGTATGTTAGATGTTGCCAAGCTTGTCAACTGTTCACTAGGAAGCAAAAGTTCGCTGCCCCGCCCTTACAGCCTATTGTTGTTGAAGTTCCTTTTCAGCATTGGGGTCTGGATTTCATTGGGAAATTCTGTGAAAATTCTAGTAATGGCTACTTATGGATCTTAACTGCTACTGAATATTTTACTAAATGGGTTGAAGCTATTCCTACTAAGAATGCAACTGAAAAGTTTGTTATGGACTTTATTGAAGATAAAATCATTATTCAATTTGGTGTCCCTGCCATCATATTCTATCACAAGCGGCAAGCTCTTCATCAACAAAACGGAATTGGAGCACCTACAGTTTCATTTATAATGTGAAGCACAACAGGTTGGGATTGCAGAATGCAGAGGACCTTGTATATGTGCATTGAAACCTATGCCTTGTGTCTCGTAGACGTGAAGAATATACAAGTGGACATCATAAAGATTGGGATGTGGATGCAAAATGTCTAGATTTAGAGCTCTCTCTTTCTGCTCTTGATATTAGTGCTAGTGGTGATGCAAGTGCAAGTGGAAGTACTAGTAGAGTTCCCTCTTCTGTTGAACAAACATCCTGTCCTATCTTTGTTGATGAGGATGAGGATTTTTATTAGTAATGGTATGTTAATGTAGCCATTAATTGTCTTTAGCTCATGTTTTATTTCTGTTTTAGCACATATAGCCTCATGTATAAAGGCTGATTTTGGAGTCTTTGATGTAAAGCCTCATCTATAAAGGCTAATTTTGGATTTTTACATCATGTAATCATCTATTGGAGTTAATGTAAATTTGGATTTCCTTCTAAGATGCCATTTATATGTCTCATTCTTTCTTTTCTTGCAAGATAATGTGTTATTAACTCATTATCCAGGGGTCGCGTTTCAGGCCGTAACCGTTTTGGAAACTTCTAGATGTTTTGGTGTTTCATGCAACTTAGGTATCTTATGAAACAATATGGGTTAGGGGCTTAATTGCTGATTTGCATAAACATAAGTCAGACCACAGCTCTATTTGAGGATAATCAGTGTTATCCAATTGAATGAGTCTTATGTTTCATGCCAGGGCCAAGCACATCGAGGTTCATCACCACTAGAGTATTAAAAAAATCCAAACCAAGGGGATTGATTGATCTATTTTACTTCTCAAGATTAGCTGTCAGACATTTTCACAAAGACAGCAAGTCAGAACAAATTTGAAAGATACCTGGAATTGCTTTGTGTGAACAAAAACAAATGGCCATTAAAAGTGGGGGTAATCGTCGAAATTATCGCCTATTTTGTAGACTGGTTGCCATTGTAGCATTGCCACATTAGCCTCTGAAGCATTTCTAGGTTAAAAATAAAATTTTGGCAGTTAGTTGAGTATATTTAGCATGCAGCCTTGAAGAAATATGACATGCATACAATTTGCATGAATTGCAAATAGTTAGGAAAAGGTTCTGTATATGCAAGCTAGTTACAAACAGATGTCCCAAAGCTAGGTAATATTATGGATAGTTCTATTATATATATGTGACAGTATTAAAGGAATTATAACAGTCAGATATTAAAATCTCCATGTTATGTGCTTTTTCTTTCATCTAATGCTGCTTTAAAATTTAACAAGTGAAAGGCACTGTACTCAGTGTCACTAGTATTATAGCATTTAGACATTTGAATTTGGAAATGTAAAATGTGAGGGATGCACAAGTTACCTGTTTAATCCTACTATATGTTGATATAAACATCAAATGACTTGAAATTGTTAATTGTCCTACAATTCATAAGGCTTGATAGATCAGAGGGTTTGATATCCAAATAAGTAGCAAATCATAAGGAAAACGGGGCAACGACTTCCATAATCCAAGGGAAGATGATTTTATGGACTGAAATATATTCCCTGTGTTTTCCTATTAATGAACATGAATTAATAAACTAATCAAATAGAAAAAGATGTCAAGAATTAGAAATCGACGGCCATGGGTAAATGATTACCTCTATTTGTTCTTTAGGCAGTTTCATATCAAATGAATAATCCATTTATTTAAGTGATGTTGCTGTGACTTCTTCAGTGTTCATTGATATGCCACAATGTAGGGGTTTTATGGATAACTGATATTTTGATGAGGTCAATAAGAATAAGCTGATCAAGTGACAATGAAGACAGGAAACTTGATATTTCATACTGATTCAAGTAGACCAAGTTTATTACTGCAAGTTGATCTTGCTTACTTCTCCCAAAACGATCACCACAAGATTCCTCTGTTGTCAAGCAGGCAAAATGTAATACTTTGGCTGCTAGATAACATGAATAATGAGAGGGTGGTCTTTAGCTAAGTGCCTGGACTTGTTTGTATTGTATGAGTCCATATTTGGTACATGATGTGTTCTAACCCATTTTTTCACCGTCATTTTGTATTTCTTGCTCTAATCATGCTTGTACTTGGTTTGCTGTACTCGAGTGAAGTAGTCATTTAGTCATCTCTGATCTTCCAAATATTTATCGTCTACCTTTCATGAGTGGTGGATACATTAATCAAGGGTCTGCATACCAAAGATTTGTTACCTATTTAATGCTGTTTACTGTATGACATTTTTCTTGAATGGTCATTTTCGAGGTTATGCAAGGTGATTTAAAAAAAAATGAAGTGTGAGAGGCCAAGAAAATTATCTGGGGGTTCTTCACCATTTGGGAAAGTCATCTACAACTATGCCATGTAACATCATCACAGAAGTTTATACTGGTTTTTAAGTTGATACTTTTGCTAACTTCTACATGTGGTTTTTTCCCTTATTTTGGAACACTGAAAGTCTTGCTCAGTAGCCCATAGGTTCAGTGTGCTTGTCCTTAAGATTTGAATTCCTGCCAAACTAGTGAACACACAGTTTTCAAAATTTGGGTACTGCTTTGCATCTTTGTGAGCAATGTATGCTTGTTTGTAATATGAAAGTCTTATCGGAGGTGTACTAATTATATCTGAAATGTATGCTGTTTTTAACCTGTTACAGGATCGGAGATTTGCAATTTTGGTTTCAGCACTTCTCTCAAGCCAAACCAAGGATGAAGTAACTCATGGTATGCTTGGGCCTAGGGTTTTTTTCAATCAACTGGCTGTTAATTTTTCGGCCAAAAAACTGGAGTAATTGCTTATCTAAAATGTTCTTTTGTGCTTGGAAACTTCTATTTGTTCATGTTTTTCTGGCATTGATGTAATAGATGTCAAATGTGTACTCAGGAGCAGTGCAAAGGTTAATTCAAAAAGGGCTGTTGACAGTCGAGGGGATTGCTAATTCAAGTGAAGCAGATCTAAAGGATGTTATCTACCCGGTAAGTGTTTAAAAATTGTTTGTGTATCATGCAACATTCTTCAATGGGAAAAATTGCTCGTGTACCATGCAACATTCTTTAATGCGATGCACTTTTCATCACAGGGAGGATTCCATTTTAAAGTCATGTTTTTAGAAGGCACATGCATACTAGAATGGTTCTCTCCTATACACCAAGTTGGTTGAAAAGTATGCTTGGAATTTTATTTATTGCGATCCAAGACTTGAAATATAGGCTTGTAACATTGTGATGCAAATATGTGATGGACTACATATCAATGATTCACAAAATGAGTTATTGCAATAGAGTGTTACAATATGTATTGCTGCTAGACCTATATTAGCTAGGCCTAACTTGAAGAGCAGGAGCTACTTGGGTCACCCATAGTTTTCAAAACCGGTTACCAGTCTAACTGGCCGGTTAGCAGACCCACCGGTCGAAACCGGCCAAAAAACCCGGTTAGCAGGCCCATTTCTCCTTTTTTTTGACAAAAACCGGTCCTAATCGGCCGGTTTAGGGCAAAACCGACCGATTTTATAGCAAATCAGCCGGTTCTGTCCTAAACCAGCCAGTTAGGAGGCATGCCCACCGTGAGCTGGAAAAGCGACTTGTTTAGTGTGTTTTAGGGGTTTTGGGGGGAAACTAAGGGTGCTTTACCTCCAAAAACACCCTCTCAAAGCCTTTAAGAGGCCCCTCTCCCTCTCATTTTTCTCACAAATCTCATTTGTAGTGTATGTGAGTTTGCTTGGGAGCTTGAAGAGTGTTGAGTTTTTGTTGGAGTAGTGGAACAACAGATTTTAAGCTAGTAGTAGTCATCATGCCTCCAAAAGCCAGAGATACTGCATGGGCTCATTGTGATATGATTGATGGCAAAATGATCTGCAAATATTGCCAAAAATCCATTCAAGGAGGGGGTATTAACAGGTTCAAGCAACACTTGGCTGGGATAGGAGGCCATGTAAAGCCATATGGAGCACCAAATGAAATAATAGGGCATATTAAGGTAGAATACCTTCAGAAGTTTGAGACTCAGGTCGCTGAACCAATAGAGAAGTTTGTGATTGCAAAGTTTGGGAGTCGAGACTCAACCAACTGAGTTTGATCATGATAACTCATGAGAAGTTTCAAGTGATAATGGTGATCACTATTATAGTATTATCATATATGTAGACTTGAGTCTTGTAGTAGGTCACTGGCCCCATAGTTTGTAGGCTTTGTTTTTGCACTTTCGAGGCGATTTAGAGCCTCATTTCTTATGTATTTTGTCGATGATATGTATTGCACTCGGTGCCGTTTTGATATATTCACCTTTACATGGTATATAAATGAGCAATCTTTGCATATTTTGTCTCTATTGGCTTGGAATCATGGTTTTAAATCTTAAAAATAGTTTTTTTTCATTAAAAAATAATTATTTAATGTATTTTTTTAAAACCGGTTCGTTTAGACCAAACCAATCCCGGTTAGACCGGTTCCAGTCAGTAAATCGGTTCATTAGGTGGACCGGTCCGGTCACCGGTTCCGGTTTTAAAAACATTGGGGTCACCCACTAACAAGCAATGTGGCCCATATTGTTGAAAACTGTGTAGCTTGGGAGGTACTCCCACAAGTCCTGGGCGCTTGACTTGTGAGGAGAAACCCCACTTTGTGGGAAAAGTACCCAAGCCAGTGGGTTTTGGACCCAAAGTTGTGGGCTTAGAACCCAAAGAAATCATTTGTTTATTCTATTTGTTGTGGAGGATACCTTTGATGGACAAAAGGGGCTCCCAAGGCAACTTTAGAGAGTCTATATATTTGAGAGACCAATGGAGAGGTCTCACATGATAGCATCTCATCTGTGAAGAATAGCAAGCTAGAGGAAGTCAAAAAATCTCCAAGGACTTGTTATTGGTCTGTTTTCTGTGTTGACAAGAAGTATCTATCTGAGTGGAAGAGGCCGAGTTTGTTTAGAGGATCTGTGCCCAAGAAAAGGTGTTGGCTGAATTCTGTTCATGCTTAGAGAGTGGGCCAAAGCCCTAGGAGGAGGACACAACAAGTGTTTGTGATATGTTCTGCTCAAGAAGAGGAGGGCCAAAGCCCTAGAAGGAGGCCCTAATGCCTCAGGTTGCTGAACCGAGAGGACCGAGTCCTTAATCAGGCCATCCAAGATCTTAAGAAAGCCATCTAAGGCCCAAGGAGCAGGGCTTGAGTTATCAGTGACTAGTTCACATGCCTAGTAGGAGGCCGGAAAGCCTTAGGCTGTGAATAGACATGGCTGAGGAGCTTCAGTACTGTGGGTGACCATCGAGGAGGCTTTTATTCAGTGTTGGAAGGGTGCTGAGTTGCAATGATGAAGTTTGCTCACTAATGGAGGTGTGAACAACATGTTTAGCATCTGGTGTATGTAGTGAATGGAAGGACAAATTGACTGAGAGCAGCTGGTAGTACATGGCTATTAGGACTTAATCCCTGTGAGTTTTTGGAGGCAATGGATAGCTAGGACATATGTCAAATTGATCTGATTCTCTGTGGACAACAGAACTGAAAGGACTGATTGAAAGGGAGCTTAATTGGTAAGTAAGTTGATTGTTTTGTCTTTATTTTTGTTGGGCAGATTGAAGGTCAAAGGGAGCTAACCTCAAGCCCTAGTTGTATACTAGTCTTGTATCAGGTTTCATAAAGGGCCATGATCCTTGGTACAGGAGCTCTAGGATTGTTTATTGAAGGACTAATATAACAAGTTTTGGGCCATCTATAAATCTGTGTATTTTATTGTTTCGCTGCTGTTATATTGCCGCTGTTCAGAGTTGTTGAACACTACTATTATGTTTGTGTGCTAAGTCTAGCCATAGACCAGACCTAGAGTGTAAGGAAAATCCAACACATACATTGACCACTAAAGATTGACATATGTAAATCACATGGGACCTATTACTGCCCAAATTAGCAGGTCTTGTGATGCAGGAGCATTCAACCTAAGGAAAATCATTGTATTTTAGTAGACATAGGGGGGTCATGTGTTTTAAGGAAGTTGGTTTCCTAAGTCTCAAATTAATGTAATATTTAGGCTTTTAAGTGATTAGAATAGGAATTAATTACATGTGTGAGGATATTTGTAAATGCTCTCAAATAAAGGAGAACATGAGTGGTTAATAATGACAAGAGAGTTAGAATTCATTTATAACTCTAAAGGTACTTTCATGATTCGAGGAACTAGAGGGAGTTCTTAGGAATTAGTTGAAGTTAGAAGTGGACATAGAGGACATTTAGGAGTCAATTCAGTAGATCTAGGATTTGAACCAGAATTAGTTCAAAAGAACCTTTCTGGTATAAATGTAAGCCGACGGGCAAAGTGAAAGAGAGAGGCCACTGATACTGAAGATTAGGCCTGTGAGAGACAAAGAGTCTCGAATGTAATCATTTGTTTATATTTATATATACAAAGGTTTATTCGTAATTGTGTAATTGTGGGAAATGAGTATTTATGAATGAATTATATGTGAATTCATAGGTTCTGTAATAGGGGTTGCAGGCAGAGTTCTGAAGAACATGCAGAGGAGCCGAATGATTAAGAGGAATCATAAAGGGATCTTTGAATTCAGTTGAAGATTAGAGTGAAGCTCTCGAGAAGTTGCGAAGTGAGAATTCGCGGAGGAGTTAAGCTCAGAGAAAGTTGAGCAGCGGAAGCAGAAGGTTGAAATCCTGAAGAAAAACCCGAGCCACAGGAAAAACACTGAAGAAATGAATTAAAATATAAATGAAGGGACGAACGGAGAAGTGAGGCTTCAATACATAGGAACCGTTAGATTTTATAGATTAACGATCTAGATCAATCGCGGAGGATCAACGAACCTTTAAGGAGAAATAACGGAGGAATTAGATGTCGACCATCCGATCGACGGATCAATAGATCGACGGTCATTGCTCGTTGAAAGAGCGTAGGAGTTAACGCAGTGGAAAGGCGGATTTATATAGGAGGTGGTATTTCGGGCAGTGAAGAAACCATAAGCGGTATTCTTCCATTTGGCTTCGATTCCGCTAATCAGAGGACACATAGCAACGAAGGAGTGAGGGGAAACTACTTTATTGGGTGGTTAAACCCTGTGCGTGTCGTCAACCCGAAACCAATGTAAATGGTTGGATCTTGTGGGAGGAGATCAACGACGGAGGAGAATGCGACATGCGAATAAGCGGAACCGATAGGGTTATACAGGTGCAGTTAATATGTTTTGAGATCCGGAGGTTAATCGCATATCAGAGGAGATGGGGAACCACACATTAAATGTGCCAAGGCTGTACCAAGGCGGAAAAGGTATGGTGTGCGTATATTTTCTTTGTAAATGGTTTATTAAGAAAATAGTGCTGATAGAAGGTTTATGCGTTAAAATATATGTAACCAAGGTTTAAAGGGGAAAGGTTATATATGTGTGGCTAAAGGGTTAGTGAAGGTTTTATAAAGGTTATGAAGGGTTTTAAAAGTCCCGATAGGAAGTCATAGATGAAAGGCTTTAATAAAGTCTTATGTGAAGGTTTGAGAGTTGATTGAGGTCTTGATAAGTGGATATTGCCTAAGGGTTAGACTATGTTGGTTAGTCTATAAATTATTACCATTGATGGTTGAAGTTTTGACTCCTCAGAGAGTTAAAATTCTTGTGACAAATGTACTTATGCATTGTAGATGCATACTGTGGGTGTAAGCGGGGATAACCCTGCATCATTTGGTATCAGAGCAGAATTGTAATTGAAACAGTTGGTGTTAAAACAGAACAAAGAAATTCTATGTGAAAGAATTGAGAACAAGTTATGTGTTAAGATGTTTATGCAGGTAAGGAAGGATCAGATTCTAATTTGACAGAAAGAAGGCACACAGAGGGGATGTGCAACAGAACTTCCAGATGCAATAAACAGAGGACAATCCATTCAAGGTACCGGGGGAATGGTGAAACAAGATCATGCTAAGATCTTGAAGCTGAGGTGATATGTTCTGTTTTGATTTGAGAATGTGTGTTTGTACATTAATGCACAGATAAAGGTGAGAAGATTGCAACAATCTAGAGCGAGGAGTGCTGAATTGGTTCTAGAGGTAAGAACTAGAGAGATGCTAAAAGACTGAGGTCAAAGGAGAGAAGTTTAGTGAGGCATATGTAGCAAGAAGGAGACTTGTTACTACAGAGGGATTGTTGCAGATCACGAAGGCAATTCCATAGAGGATGTGGGTAGAATTGCTAAGGGATGAAGGAAGCTGGTAAGACTTTCTAAGTGAAAGAAGAGGTGGTCAGAACCAAGTATTTCATTGTGATTGAAATACAAGAGGACAATTGTGTTCTTGAGAAGTGCAGGTGAGTTGAAGCCTAGGAGCAGAGAGAAGTGCTCAAAGGAGGTTCCAGAGACAGAGAACCAAGTGCTTGCCAAAAGACTGAGTACAGAGGATAGCTTGGTGAGGTAAGAGGCAACAGGGAGGACTTGCTGTTGCAGGGGCTTTAATGCAACTCATAGTGAGTGAGTGAGGAGCTCATGAAGAGAGAGGAGAAGAAGATGGCTACTGATAGTAATAACAAAGGTTCTGAGGAAGACCACAACAGAAGAAAGATGAAGAAAGAGAATGCCAATGCAAATGGCAAGAGGATGAGTCAAGAGGAGATTGACAAAGAGATTGCAGAGTTAAAAAAACAACTTGATGCATTAAGGAGAATACTAGAGGAAAACCAGAGACAAGGTTGGATATTAAGGAAGAAGCTAGTGGAGTGGCATGAGATGTAGAGAAGGCTACAACAAAAGCAAGTAAACTGGCTGAGGGAAAAACTCAAGGAAGTTGAGTTGGAAATGGAAGAGTCCATTTGTGAACCAGAACAGGGAGAAATTCTAGGAGAAAGTGAAGACTACACTAAAGCTAAAAAATGGAGATCAAGTGAAGATGTCATGGACTATTGGGTTAGTTCAAAACAACATGAGGAGATGCTGACTGAAGATGAAGACTTGAAGACTGAAACTTCAAGTGAGGCCAAAGGGTCACATGGTTTTAAATTTGACAATTTGTGTATGTTTGCAGGTGCAACATGTAAAGAAGGACAATTTGCTGATATTGTCATAAAGGAGGAAGAAGACAAGCAAAATCTAATTTTTGTTCTAAAAGAAGATGAGATAGATAGGTCTCATATACAGTTGGGGAAAGATATCAAGCAACCAAGTGAAGGGCTTGAGGAGATTGAAGAGGAGACCATCGAAGAATTTCTTAATCATATGAAGGATTTAGAACAACAAGGAGATATGATGGCTGAAACATCAAGTGAGACCACAAGGTCATATGTTTTTAAAACTGATAGTTTGTGTATGATGGCAGGTATTGCAGGAGAAAAGCAACTTTTTGAGGATATCTTCAGAGTAGATGAAGATCTAGAAGTAAAAGGTGACAAGGAAAACTTCTAAGAAGAAGAAGAATTTGATTGCATACAGAAGAAAAAGTCTATGGATGAGTCTATAGACGTTGTCATAGAGATGAGGAATCATGATTTTATTCTGATGAAGAGTGAAGGAATATTGTCTCAGAAAGGTAATCAAATGAGTTTGATTAATGTTATTGATGAAAAACAAATGCAGGAGAATATTAATGTAAATGGTCAGACAAGGATAACTCTTGGAGAAGGTAAACATCAAGAGATTAAAGGCAAACTTGAAGAAGAAACTATGTTAGCTGAAAACATAGTAAAGGATCATCAATTCACCATGATGATAGGCACAGTGGAAATAGCCATGGAAGCTGTTGAGACAGTCAGAAAAAGAGAAGGACATCTATTGAAAGATGTTAAGAAGGAAGAACCCTATGCAAGGGATTTAACCTTGGGAAAAAGGACACCTGATGATTTATCAATAACAAAGGAAGGTATGGAAAATTGTGTGAAATTTCCAAGTTCTACTCCAATTGAAATTATTGAGCTATATAGAAAATTAGACTTTCAAAGAAGGGAGTTGGAAAAACAGAGGATAGATGTTCAAGATAGATTGCTGAAAAAGGAAGACAAAAAAATTGTTATGAATGACAATCATAAGAAAAAGGAGATGGTAGTGAAAGTTCAGCAAATTGATACTGCAAAAGAAGGAGTTCACTACAGTGAACAAAGACAGAAAGACATCATTAGAACATATGGTGTGGGGGAGAGACTAGTTGACAGTCTCATGAATTCTTTTGAGAATTCAAAACAACATATTGATGTGTTGACAGAGGAGAAAGAAACAGAGCAACAAACTGAATTGTTGCCAAAGGAAGATAAGGCACAAAAGCCTTATGTTTTTGATTTTAACAAGTGTTTTGTGAGTGCAAGTTTCGCTGCAGATGCTGAAGGAAATTTGGCACAGATGAGCAGCCAAATAAAGATGAAAGAAGAAGACTCTGTGGAAGAATTCAATCCATGGAACAGAGATGCTCAATTGCTGGAGAGAACGCTGGAAAGTCATGATTCAGTGCAGAGAAAAATAATCATGAAAGAGGGTAAGGATGAAAGGGAGGCAGCAAGAATAATAGAACAAGTAAGAATGAGAGGAAGAGTAAGAGTAAGTGATAGCATTCGACAACTCCAAGAAGAAGAACAATAGATTAAAGAGTTGGTGGACAACAACGACAACCTGGAACAAAGAGAAAGAGGCAGAAGTAAGTGGCAAAGTATAGACCAGTCCAAGGATGTACTGGAGATGGAGATCGAAGAATTATGGCAGCCAGTGTTGATAATGTCGGTATCGGGAAAATATCGGCGAGGGTCCATAAAATATCTTATCGGCACTATCGGCGAAAATATCGGCAAAATATCGGCAAATATCGGCAAGCATAAAAAATGCATAATATATTCATTTTTTTCATATTTTTAAACATATAAAGCAATAACAACATGAAATAAACACATTTGGCACATAAATATGAAGAAAACACTGATATAATATGATGTCATAGAAATGATTATCAAAGGCGGATACCAAATCCTGCATCACTGATAATGTCCATTCAAGAACCTCAAATGTAGAACCATACAAAATAACATCACATATATCAAGTATCTCATCATCATGAGATTACTATGTAGCATAACAAAAAAACTAGCTAGTAGCAGCTATCTATCTACTGAGCCCTAGCCTCGCCCCCTTTACGGGAAAACATTCAGGGGCTGTTGCCAGGCCTGCCCTAAGTAGTAGACGGTCCTGACTCTGCATCTGCAACTAATGTAAATGAATGAGGTGGTAGGCATGGAGCTATCGCTCTCAATAATCTTATAGCAGATGGTTTGAATGCTGATGCTCCCACAGTGTCCTCCTCCTCCTCCTCCCCGCTCCTCCCTCTAAGAGTGGCTGCTCCTCATTCCTGCTGACCCGATCCTCCTCTTGCTGCCCCTGCTCTAATGGATCATCTGCCACTGGCTCTAACCATGAAGGTGACTCCTCCAATATGGGCTCCTCAGAATCCACCCTCCACGGAGACAATACATCAATATTGTCTAAGGAAATGGCATATGGATCAATTGGTGATTCTATTTGCCTCACTCGAAGTCGGATGTTGTAATGCATATACACCAAATCGTTGAGGCGTGCGAACTCCAACCTGTAAGAGTGTCAAAAAAAGTAATGAGTCTTGAATCTTGACTCTTGACACTTGAAGGTCATAAATTAAAAATTAAAAATTACAATAAGTGTAATTGCTCAACTGAAGGCTTGAGTTCAAAGTTATACCTGTTGTGCTTTTTGGCGTGTATTTTCTCAAACACACTCCAATTGCGCTCACACCCTGAAGAGCTACATGTTTGACTCAAGATTCGTATAGCCAATTTTTGCAAATTTGGTGACCTTGCACCATAGCTTCGCCACCAAATATCTACAACAAAATAATGAAATAAAAAAATAAAAAACATAAAAGTTAAAACTTAAAACATATTTAACTTCAAATTTCTAATTTCTAATGAGTGATGACTTGTCACTTACGTGGCATGAAGAGGGCCCTTTCCCTAATAGCATCATCAAAGCCAAATAGGCCAACACATCCCGATAAGACTGTATCTCGCAATTGATGATGCTACGAAGCTCAGGATCAGGTACCATCCTCTGAATACAGGTATGGAGCCCTTCCATCACCTCGCCATCAAAATCAAAGTTGCATTTTTATGAAAATGCGGGGTTGAGGAAGAGTGCTGCTGCATGAATGGGTCGATGAAGCATCCCTGTCCAC
>APFE030076094.1:0-15739 GCA_000404065.3 Pinus taeda | reverse complement strand
TTTTTCCAACTCTATAAGGGGTTACTACCTTGACTTGTAAAAGGAAAAAGCATTGACCCTACTGTTAGTTTGGAATGTGGTATATTACCACTTCCAAATGGGAAACCCTGAAAAGAAGCCAATCCACTCATCATGGATGTGGAGGCAGTTGATGGTATGTTCAAAGGAACTGAAGGAATACCTTGAGACGACATTAAAAAAGGGAAAAATCCAAAACTAGATGCAGTAGCTTGAGAACTTACCTTGTTGACGAAATGAAAGTAGACCCAAATATAGTTGTGTTGGGAGTGTTAGAAGGTATGGAAATAGTTCCTCCCCCTTGTACACATATGGGAGTTTGCATGCTCGAAACACTCATCATAGATACCATGCTTCTAGCAGTGTTCATCAAAGGGATAGATGTATGTAAACCTGGGCTCAAAGGCCTATGAGTCAGCGTTCCAACGTATAATAAAACATCTGGATGGTCATGAGGGAGAGCAGAATTTGGAGCCGCAACCGACTCTGAAAGCTCTTCTAATTCAATACTATCTTCTGATTGGAAGAGTACTCGAGAAATAGCTATTGTGTTCCTCTCTAACTTTGTACTGGTACCAAGTCTATATTATGAACTAATGCCCCCAAGTGGAGAATCAATCTCTAATGTGTCTGCTGCCACTGGTTGGAAACCACTGGAATAATGGCTCCTACACCTTCTAGGAGAAGGCTCCAGACTCATACGTGAAAGCCCACGAAGTCTCTGAGACTGTCAAGATGGTCGGTCAACCACTTTGAATTATTTAAAAGATCTACTTATAGACTCAAAAATAATAAAGCTAGGCTGACTAGGAGCACAAGATACTCACTAAAATGTCCCTAAAGATATCAGCAATCAAACAACTATCAAGTATTTCTACTCTGAGTGATTAGGACCAGACACCAAAATACAAGAAAGTTAATAACAAGGGCCTTCCAAAAATAGACTGGGGTAATTACATCCTAGGGCTACTAGCAAAGGTATAAGAGGTAGTTATGCTGACCTCCAGACAACAGCTTTTGCTGGTACAAGTGCCCAAGCTTTGCAAGGGTGCCCTCCAAAAGTACTATTGAACGTGATACAATGTCAACCTCAGGTGCCCTCCGTAGCCACCTATGTGGTTCCTAAGATAGGCAACTATGGTCACCAACTCGTATCAAAAGCTGAGTAGAATAGTAGTGAGGTAGGATCCGACAAGTATAAGAGGGGCTATCTCTCATCCTTATATTCACTAACCCTCATGATTTACTCCCAGTCATGGAGCTTTCCCGGTCTCCCTAATGCTATTGGATTTTTCTCATTAATGAAACTTCTATGTTTTGTAATTTAGAGCAGCCTTGGAGAGCTAACTCTCCTCTCACCCAATCCAAAGCCCTAATAAACCTAAACTTGTTGGTGTATTCTGATGAAAATACAAAAGTTCTAGTTTATTTTAATTAAGTGCTTGAATTTTATGGTTGTTCTCTTAAGTCAAGGGTATAGATGGAAGTGAAACCCTTGGTGTTTGTATGACACAAAATAAATCAATGAAAAACTAACTACGTGAATGCAATCATTTGTTCTTCGATGAAAAGAGATCTCTACGTGGGTTCTACGAAACTTCTATAAAGAAAAATACTTTTTCTTATCTTTTCTTGAAACATGCTTTACACATACAAAAACTAAAAAGACTACTAATGCTTTAACAATGCAAACTACCCTAATGCAAGGTGTAATGAAGATGCAAGATCCTAAATTACTCTACAAAAAAAGAAAGCAATTGTTTACAGCTATTAATAGGCCAACTCAAGTATTGAAGAGAATACAAATTTTGAATACAAAATTCTCTCCAAACAAGAAGGACAAATCCCAAAAGATCACAATTCACTTTCAAAAATCAAAAGAAATCAAAATCAAACTTGGCAAAAGAAAACAAAAACAATGTTTTTTGAGATCTTTTATTTTTCAGGAAACAACTAACACAACTTTTTGAAATTACTCTAAATGCCACTAAAACTCAAAGACTGAAAGAAGAGCACAAGGAGTGCCTGCAAGTTACAAATTCGACAATGAATGAAAACTTGAACAAAAAGGCTTCAACTTGTACTAAACGACCCAAACAATAGCAAAGAGCTAGACAAACTGACCAAGAAGCTAGGAAATAAATACTTCCAAATTTGTCAAAAAGACTTTCAAAAAGAAAGAAAATCTATAAGGCCACAAAATGACTGAAAGCAAAGCAAGTAGACCAAAAACCAAGCTTGACACTAAGATTGAAAACAATCTCTTACTCTAGAGGGCCAGAGCAATCAAGAACCTTTGTATGAAGTCTTGTGCGTCAAAACACCAATTACAAACTCACTCAAAAAGCAAACTTAGGCCAAATATTTTCAATGAGGAAGAGACTTCGAAACAGTAAGCTTGCAGAATAATGAAATTTTTTAAGGAAAAATTCCAAACTCAGAGACTAAGCAGACTATAGACCAGGAAACAAATATTTTTGGGTAGAGAGATTTGAAAAAACAATGCAAAAAATGGTATAGTGACCGTGTTCAAGCACAGGGGTGTTTACACATGCTTCTAATAAAGGAAACTCGCATATACGTGGGTTCACTTTGCAAAAACAAGCATGTGTATGCTACTGTAAACAGAGTAAAGTGTGTATACAAAGCTTTGCAAGAAAAATAAAAAACAAAGCCAGATCAAAAAGGTTAGACTTAAGTCTAAGACTCTAGTAGACCAAATAAGACTGTAACATCAAGCAAACCAAAGACTAAGCCCTGATTGACACTGAACAACCCAAACTAGGAATAACAAGATTATTATCCCTAGTCAAGTCACCAATTCTATTACGGGAATAATTACCCTAGGGCTTTGGGTTGGAACCCCAACAAAGTAGGAGCAAACTATAGTAAGAAACACTCGTACAACTCAGGCAAAATTCTTATATAAATAAACTATGTGAGAGAAACCATACCTGAATGTCCTTCATTTGGATAGATCCCACATGGTTCATACCCTCTGCAACTCCTGATGTTCTTCAAACCTGAAAATCATTCAATTCAAACATACATAGCAATATAGAGGTAAATCATTTTTATGAAACTAGCTTTGTATCATATAAGAAAATTATTAATCATACATCAAAATAACATTCATATATGAGTTACAACACTATCTGATGCATTAACACAGTTAATCTAGGAAATAAGACAACACTTCTTTTTATTGTAGTAAGCTATAACTAGTATGGAGAGAATTCACCTGAGTCTTGTTCTTCCGGCTCCAAGTGGAACCATCCTCCAGATCTGTCCAGTCCTAATCTTCAACAACCTCCTTCCATAACCAATACCATGATATCTCAATCAAGAGGGAGAATATCTATCATTAAGGAAACAAAGGTTTCCTAAAAGTTGGGGAAGTGCATGAAGCACAGGGATACTTCAGACTCAGTCAGGGATAATCTCAATATAATAAATGTATCTCTTCTCCTGCTTAAGGCCTTCCCATAGAATTCTATTTATACTTCTCCCAATTAGTTTTTTAGTTGGGAAACCGTTGGGCCATGGGCAATAGGAGGTAATCAACAGGTAAAACCCATGAACTCTGCCCACAATTAAGGAAATTTAATTTTTTTAAGTGTCTTAACGCATATACACAGGTTGGGTATTGAATAACCCGCATGTACATGCTTTTATCTTAGGGAAAGGTAGCATATAGGGAATAAAACACTATTTTTAAAATATTTGGATCAAGTTTAGAAGGAGGGGTTTCCCTAGGCCATAAACCAAGCATCAAAAATACCAAGGGTGGTAAATGGTGCTATAACAATTGCACAAGAGAAAGGCAAGGCTATAAACCTAGAACCAATGGAGGAAGATATCGAAGACATCCCGATGGATGATGAGGATGTGGGAATGGAAGTGGAGGAGGTTGAAGCCCAGCTTACAGACCCTATTACACGATTGCTAGAGTATGACCCTTTGCGCAAACCTAAGTCCAAGGTCCCAAAGGACATTGATGAGAGTAGGACTCCCCTGAAAACCCCTCTGCTACTAGACAAAATTATTTTTGACAGTCCGTGCTTGGCATGCATGCCCCTAATGAAACTTGAAGACTAGGACTTAGCGAACCATGAGAAGTTCCCACACCTAGTGACCAAGCAATTGATATGCCGCATCATTGACATGAATAGGGGAATGACCGCATTGGAGCCATGGAGGTGGCTCAAGGGGTTAGAAAAGGTAGGGTTGCTCAACCTGCTTTGGGTGCTACACTATAACCACATTTAGTGATAGTTTTGGTCATCAAGCAGCTACTGTGCTTGGTGCATGATGGGTGTCTGTGGCTGAAGGAGTGGATACCCATCACAGATAGGTTGATTCACTGAATAATGCACCTACCATATATAGGTGAGAATCCAGCCATGATCTTTGGTGAAAAGGGTGGTGAGTAAGCTCTCGCAGAGTTAATGAAGGAAAAGTTCAAGCTGGTGAAGAAGCCATGAGGGTACGCTATCTCTAGCATCTACAACCCCGCTGTGAAGATAACCACATAGATCCTAATAAGGAAGTTAATGAGGAAGTGTCATGCCGATGACGTGTTAGTGCCTATTTTCATGCTCATATAGTAGTGCGCCGAAGGATTCTAGTTTAACTGGTTGGACTACCTTTGCAGAGAGTTCCTGGCGAACTGCCACAAAGCACAAGAGCTTAACAAAATGTTCGAGTATGTGTGGCTCTTGCTATCAATTGTGTTGGTAGCATGGCAGCTACTGGAGGATAGTCAGTTCCCTTTGGTCATGCCAAACCCCCCTAAAGCAATGAAGTATGCATCGCTGTGGGCAACCAAGGACACATAGTGAGTTTCAGACAACAAGATCTTTTGGATCATGATGGAGATGAAGATTACGATGGACATCAATTGCAAGCTGTGATTTTTTCCCATGGTGTATGCCAACCTATAGGGCTACACCATGTTTAAAGTTGATTTCCATTGAATGTCAATCAAGGTGCAGAAAGACCTTGCTAGAAGTGGTACAACTTGCCGTATCTAGCCATGGATGATGCCATTGATGCGGCACTTGACGAATGTTCGGCGGAGACACGCACTACCATGAACTTAGCAGTCAGTGAGAGCAATTCTGCCACATAGAAGAAGAAGGAGGAGACCAAGCTAAAGATGGGACAACTAGTCGAGAAAAGGAAAAAGGAGGCCACTGATAAGGCCGAGGCAGAGCAGGCAGGAAAGAAGGCACGAAAACAGATAGGTGGAATAGAGCATGGCTCTAACAAAGGTGCAAGGTTGTCTTCACCTGAAATAGAAGAGGAAGAAATAGAATAGCATGACACGAACCCTCAGGAGACATTCGCTCGCATTAAGCACCCAAGAGAGCTAGTGAAGGGAGGATCTAGGAAGAAATCAAAGGCGACCAAGACCTCATTGGACCCTATCACAATGACAAAGAGCGACTTACATGATATCAATGAAAAATCCAGGGATGTCACTGTGAAGGCCTTGCAAAAATTTGAACAACAACAACAGATCATCCTAGGGGTTATCCATACTGAGTTGTACGAGTTGCCGACCTACTCGTTGCAGGCTAGTATAGTGTCTATGAGCTTGGCTATTGGCACTTCAAAAGGCTATCGATATGCTACGCACAAATGCTTTCAGTGTGATAATGATGCTGAATGGAGCACTGACCATAGAAAATGAGGCTGATAGGCTCACTATTGGTGGCCTAAAGTGAGTTGGGGTGAACCTGGCAATGCTTCCATGCAAAGCACTCCACCTCTTGTAGGATGGAGTAATTGCAGAACTAAGGGTTCGAGAGCACCGCACCCTCTAGGTGATCAATGAACAGTGGATCAAAAATGACCAGAAGGCCCTACAAATAAATGTTTCCATCGTCGTTGAAACCGAGGTGACCAATGAGAGAAAGAGGATTATGCAGGTCATTGAAGAGGCATGTCGAATGATCCTAGAGTTGGTCATTCTAAAGGAGGAGCCAGTTGAGGTACGTATCCACAAATTGGCCAAAAGTGTGCACAACACTCAGATTGAGATGGTGCGGGTTTACTTGGAGTTTAACTTGTAAATTATAGAGCTATAGTTGAAGGCCCAACCTTGAACACCTCTAGAAGTAAAGGAACAGCATGTGACCACTGTCATAGAGGTAGTAGCTGTGGTGGAGAATACAGTAGAAGGTTGCATGTAGTTGTTTGAGCAATCATTTGATGTCTTGACAGGCTTGTAGGAGGACCCCAATATATAGAGGCTAGAGAGAGAATCACGCGAGCTACAACAATGTTACGATGAGGTTAAGGGCATAGCATGAACTGTCACACTGACATAGAGGCTAGCCAAGCTACAGGTAGCCAAGTAGCTAAAGAAACAAGTGGAAACAACGCTACAAAAGGAAGCAGTGATGAAGGCAAGACTAAAACCCTGGCTGGAGGAAGCTTACACAATCACAGGAAATATTGAAGGCAAGCTTCTGACTCTACAAGCGACGCAACAGAAAATTTAGGTTGATAGTGTAGGAGCAGTGACCGAGCAGATAGTGGAAGACGCGAAGCAGGCGACAGCTCAGTGCACGATCGAGGTTATGGTCATATGGGTCGAGCTGGACAGGATTCGTGCAAACATCTTCATGCCTACCGAGTGACTCGAGGGAGAGACACGATGTTTGTGTTGGGGACCTGTTCAGAGTGAGATCCCCTAAGGGAATTTTTGGGGGTAAAAGCCCATGTTTGAGTCAAATTTTATAATAAAATTGTAAAGTCTCTGCATGTTGTGGTCATGGAATGCGAAGGTGTCGTGTGTCATAAAGGGTATTCTACCCTTAGTTTTGTAAATTAAAGTCAGTTTTAAGAGATCTACCCATGGTCCATGGACCATGGGATTCTATAAAAAGAACTAAGATCTAAGTATTTAGAGACATGTAATGTAAGAAAGTCGTAGCTCTAAAGTAAGAAGTCTAAGTCTTGGGTTGTAGTATAGGTAGAGGCTTTGCAGCTAAGTGCGCAAAGGCCTAGGGTAGAAGTCTGCAGTTGAGTACACGGACCCCTGCAGCTATGTACGCACGGTGAATAGAGTCTATAATGACTTGGAAGATATCAATAAAGAGAAATATTCGGCAATTCCTTTGTCTTTGTTATTTTGATTCATCTTGATATGTTATGTATGAATTTTCTTTATTATTCTTATGTGATGCATGAATGAATGGAATTACATTGAATAATTGAATGCATTTACGGATATCTATTTACATGGTATTAACTATAATTGTTTTATAAGATAAGCAAGTCACATAGCTTAATTGGGGAATCTGCATGGCATGCTACCATAGCAGTGCAAAAGTACCTAAGTTGTAGGCTAGGGTTGCATGAAGGTCGATCATACCCTTTCACAGAGGTATTGAAGGGCAGAATAAAGGGCTCATCTTGCAAGCCCTAGAGTGAAGCAACCTGCACAAAGGCATGGATGGAAGGAATCAAACAACATCACAACCATCTCAGGTTGTGGAAACTTGGTTCCAGCATCCCCTCATACTGCTTCAGGTGAGACTTTGGTCTATGCTCTGTGGGCTAATGCCAAAAGGGCCAATAGTGTAGGTACTTGTTTGGCTAGTTAATGTTGAACCTGGGTCAGGCCCTCTGAAGCCAACAATGCTACAGTGCAGGCCAGAATGGGCGTGCCTACTCTACAGCACAATTACCCCTAACCAGGGTTACTCTGGTGTCCCAAGGAGGCATTTCTGCAAGGCTTTAGACTAAGAAACCTTCTTGGATGGAAGCATTCAATGTGATGACTTGTCTAGGGAATGTAACAATTGAATTAGGGTTTTATGAGCCCTAATTGTAATGATTTGAATGTTGGGAGTGATGTGCCCAAATAGACCTATAACAGTGTCTCCTTGGTCGCTTGGGACTTGCTCCACTTCTAGAACCAGTGAAGCTAGTGGGTCAACCTCTCAGTGGTAAGGCATGAAGTCATTCTCTTTCTCTAATGCATATTTCTCCATGTCTCTATCCATTTGCTCAATTTCATGTTCAATCTCTTGAGCGAAGTCCTTCTCCTATGATTGCTCACCCTGTCTACTTGGTGGCAGCTATTCAAATGAGTCGACTACATGTACGGGTGTAGTTTCATCTATTAGTACATGTTACACCTCCTATTGCACCTGTTTTTGTTGTGCTTCCTTCTCCCATCTGCATAGCTCATGTTCCTTCTAGAATTTCTCCTTCAACTCATGCAACTCCTCAATTTCCTCCATTCTCCATTTTTCTCTCTACCTCTGGGTGTTCCTCCTATCACATTGTTGCCTCTTTGCCTTTATTTACAAAGCTGTTTTCTACACAAGTGGGTCTACTTGGAACTTGCAACTTTTCTCTGCCTCCACACTATTGATAATCTTCCTCTTGCCTTTGTCACGTGTCAATATGTTTATCTCTCTTTATGCTTCTCTCCTAGATGTTGCTTCACGTTGCTTTGCTAATCATTCCACAACGATGCCAACTAGTTAATTCAGCTGTAACAATATCTCCATGGGTCCTCCTCTTCCCAATGACACGCCCCGTGGATCCACTGAAACTATACTCTTGCACAATGGTCTTTTACAAAACAATGTGGGTTATACGTATTGTAGCTTCGGGCGTCGAAAGGATATTTCTTGATATCCTCTACTTCTACATCCTCGTGATTGAAATTTGTATCTCGTATAACCTGATCCATAATGGAAGAGTGGACCAAGGATCCTTCTTCTTCTGGTGTAGCCTAGCTAATAGTCTTGCTGAGATGTGATATGATACTTCCTACTTGACGAGCTTGTCCAAGGAAAACTTTGGCAAAACATGTAGAGGCTTCTCTAGGTTGTACATCCGTATGAAGGTGCCAGATGATGAGGCATACCAATCCAATATATCGATTAGTGCCTCCATTTTTGCCTTCAACATGCAAGGTGGATCCTGCCCAAATATCATCTTGTACACCAAGGTGAGAAAATGATCTGACAACTATGTGATGACTCCTCTGAAGCTACATTCGGACAACATTTTACAATAAGTGTTCGCAGTGGTCTCTATCGATGTCCATGCCCACTTCAAGCCCGGTAACTCCTGATAGGCACAAATTGCATCCAAGGTGTAAGCAAACATGTATATTTCTACTTGCTAACCTTTGGGTGGCTGTCGAGCTCCTGTTACTTATTCCTTCAAAATGTGAGCCAACATGTCAGACCAGTTGCATGCTTTGCCTTCACTAGCTAGTTGGTCCAACAAAATCACCCAACTTTGTGGGAAGGTTTCTATGCTCTCTTGGCCACATAAGAGACATGAAAATATGATCAATTATTGATATACTTTCCATAGTATCTTTGTCTTGTAGACCTAATAGGGTGTCATCCTGAATCTGGTCGGCTCCTTCAATAAGTTCTTCAAGATATCCCTGGAGTTGGAATTTCTACTGGGTATGCTGAAGGGTGTCTCCATGGTGATCATTGGCTTCAACATATGGTACATCTATTCATAATCCCGTGCCTTGAAGGTAGTAATATCCACCTTGCTGACACTACTCAATGGCATCATCTCAGGATCAGTGTGCGAGATAATCCAATGTATCATGTTCGCACATGGGAACATGGGATACTTGCATGTAGTCCAGTACAAGTTGGATTTGTGAATTTTCACATAGAATTGGCGTCTTAGAGTTATTCCCCAAATATGCTTGCAAATGCATCATTGAACTCTTGCCATTTCAGCTTGATGTCATTGTCTACAATTAGCTTGGTGTCTTCATAGATTGGTAAACTTGTACACACTCAGTCAACTGCTGCTCCAATCATGCTTCCGTCAGTGTCCTTTGATCCTACTCTCTTGGAGGCCAATGATTCTAAATTGTTGAGATGCGGAAGAACACCTACTACTTCTGGAGATAGGGTGACATGCATGGCAAGAAATCTGTTACTTAAATCCAAAGAAAACTTGAGGAATGGCATGCAACATACATGGGGATTGACTGGAAAGGATTGAGCAATTTTTCCTGGGAGATTAGGAGACTGGTTGCCAGAATTGCGCAAAAGATAGTTTAGAATCCTAGGAGGTGGCTGGCTACTAGAATTGCACAATGCGCAATACAGACTAGTCTATTGGGTGCCGGGATTATGCAATACATAATTTCAGCTAGTAAAGGTTGCATGCCCGATGATACATTGCACAATTTTCTAGGCTAGCAATCACTACCTCTCAAAATTTTGCAATGCTAGATTGGAGGATAGTCATTGGGAAAAAATGTGCATTTTCTAGGAGGAAGGTAGAGCCTTCCCTCTCAAGACTACATAATGTTGTCTTGGTGAGGCAGAGTCTGGGCGAAGGCTTCCCAGACCTACCGATGGGAAAATAAATGAAAATGAAGTAGTGAATGCATGGCGATATTGAGTGTAAGTAGAGGTGAATGATCATTCATGAAACAGTGAATGAAAGATTCAAAAAATGGAACAACATGCATGTGTGTAAAATGAGTCGTCGAATCTGCAACATTCGTGAAAAGCATTGTCATGCATGCAACAATAGTGAGATGCTAATGAAAAACGAAATGGTGCTAGTACAAGCTAATATTCATGCAAATGACAACAAGTGTTCACAAAAATCAAGCAGACAATACTCACACAAGACAAAACACAAAAAGTGATAGAAATGCTACAAAAGACAAGTTAGGAAGACTTACCTGGAAATAGCTAAGTTGGATGTGTTGAAGACTCCTGGATGTGTTGTGGGATGTTAGAGCTCCAATATTGATGTGAAGGAGTGAGATTTGAAGTGTCAAATATATAATTTTGAGGCTCTGGATGTGCATGCCACAAATCTAGGAAAAGGCGACACTTGGAGGAAATATTCTAAAACGATATTTTCATGTAACCTCCAATTTGTAAACATAGCTCCCTAAAATCTAGGGATGCTTTGAACATGTTCCCTTTTTCTATTTCGGGAAAAAGTAGCCCATGCATGCAAGTCAAGTTTTCTCGGTCCTGGGTGGAACTAATCAACCTAAGGACACATGCAACAACCTGCTTGCTTAAGGGAGAAATTTTCCCATTTCTAGGAGGGAGTTGGGTTGGCTGCCCAAAGGAATTGTGCAATTTCTCAGAGGAGTAGCTGATGGCTATCCAAAATTGCACAATTTATGGGTTGAGCATTCCATTAGGCTAGATTGTAAAGTTTTCACTAGGAAGGTTGACTGACAATATTGGGCAGTTTCTGAGCCCAACAAGCTGCCAGTTAGGATTACGCAATTTCTAGAGGGAAGGATGGTTCCCCTCTAGAATTTTTCAATTTCTTGAGGGAGTTTCTCAGTTAGTAGCTAGACCAAGTCTAGGGAAGCAACCTGTGAAGGGATTGAAACAAGCCATCATGCTGGCAAGTTGCTAGAAAACCACTGAAGCTCATGTACTTGACAATGCAAGACATTTTGTTAAAGATGGCTGGTAGGGAGGCTCCAAAACAAATTTGAGGAAAACGTTTGGAGGTTGGTTGTAGCCACTACAATTGGAGACTGCACCTACTGTGCCTACAACACTGAGGTCACCTAGGCCAAAAAAATAGTCACAAAAGAAAAGTAGCTTGCCATGAAAGAAAAGAAACCAGTCGTGAAGGAAAAACAAAATAAGCTAATGCTAGTGCGAATTTCACTGAGAAAGCATACAGAGACACAACCGAAGCAGGAAAAGGGCAAGAAACCAGAAAAAGTAGTGGACCTAGAAGAGGGATAATTCCAGGGTACCGAGGATGTCGATGTAGAACACGTAGAGCCTATGACAAGGCTCCCTAAGTATATCCCTCTGCGGAAGGGAAAAGATAAAGTAACGACAGATCCTGATTCCGAGAAATTTTTAGTTTCGACACCTTTGCTGCCTGAGCAGGTCACATTTGAAGGTCCTCAACTAGCACACATTCCATTGCTTAAGATGGAGGATTGGAACCTCGTGGACCATGCAAGGTTTCCGCACTTGGCGAGTCACATGTATACGCAGAGAATTTACCATGTTGATATGGGGGTTACAATGTTGGAGCCCATGAAGTGGGTTAGTAGTGTTGAGAAATGAAGGTTGCTCAATCTGTTGTTAGTGCCACATTATCACCACTCCCCAATCAACATGATCTGTGTGTGCCAGTTCCTCGCGCTAGTGCATGATGGGTACCTATGGCTAGGTGAACCTATCCCCATCACAAACATGTTGATCCACAAGGTAACAAGGGTTTCATACAAAGGGGAAAATGCTATAAAATATTTTGGAGGAAAAACCAGAGAAAAAGAGTCGGTAGATAAGATGAAGAAGGAATTTGGTATGATAAAAAATTCACGAGGATACTCTATCACGTCCATCTCAAACCCGATAGTACAGTTGGCTTCCCAAATTCTAACAGGGAAATTAATGATAGAATGTCGCGTAGATGAATTTCTCACGCTGGTCATATCGCTTGCATCTCAGTGTACGAAGCGGGTACAATACAACTAGTCCAGGAATCTATGTAAGGAGTTCCTCGCAAACTGTCGAGAATCTTAGGAGGAGAGAAAGTTATCTCATTATGTCCAGCTAGTTTTGTCAATCGTTCTGGTTGCATAGAGGTTACTGGTGGATAGCGAGTTTCCTCGACACAAATAAGAATTTCCTGAGGAAGCGCGATTTGCCTCATTGTGGGCCACAAAAAATCTAGAGTGTATTAAAGGAACTAAGATCTTTTTGGTTTTTATGTACATAGACATGCACATGGTGGTTAATCAGCAATGAAGGTTGTCTCACACCTTGTTCATGTAGCTCTCGGCCTATGCAAAATTCAAAGTTGATTTTCATAGGGTCTTGATCAAAGTGTGTAAAGACCCTGAGCAGAAATTGCACCTGTTGCCTTATAAGGTGACGGATATAGATATCCAAGAAGTTGTGGGGCTTTGGCCTTAGGAATGGTGCATGCCTACGAAGTTAGATGTAGGAACAAGCACATGTGCAGAAATCTCTGCTGTGTAAAAGTGGAAGGATGCAGCTCAAAACGTTGCACGCACATTAACATAACAAAAGAAGAAGGAAGCTGCAGAGAAGGCTCGTATGGAGGAGGAACGCTCTGTAAAAGTTTAGACAGAAAGAGAACAGAAGGATGATGAGGAGAGTGAGAAGTCTACTTCTCTCCACACTGACGAGAAAGAGTTGTCAGAGTGGGGAGGAGGTGGCGGCGAGGACCAAAGTTGTCCTTTGATCCTGAAGAAGCGTGCGTAGGTTCAGAAGTGTGGACAATGAAAGAAACACGAGTCTGACAAGCAGATGCATATCAATCCCATGGTGCTAACATAGGGTGATCTCAATGAGATCAATGATATGATTCGGGACACAACAATAGAGGTGTTACAACAATTTGAGAAGTCATAAATGCATACACTAGCGAGCATCCAGATGTTGGAAATAATACTGAGAGGGGGGGTGAATCAGTATTATCAAGTTCTTTTAATAAATCTTCCTTATTTACACTTTGAATTATTTTTTCATGTCAGTACCATAAAATAATGAGCATGAACAAAGTAAACAGATAGTCACACCAAAGAATACCAGATATAAGGTGGAAACCCAATGTGGGTGAAAACCACCTGCTGCAATATGTCTCTATCTTCTTTCAAATTAGAAACTTCTTTTACAAATAATTTGTACCGGTGCAGTCCTTTACCAGTACACAGGCTGCAACCTGCAGAAAGCTACAACTCTCTCTCGTTTTCCAGTCTCTCCTGGAAGGGAGCTACAACCCCCTACTTCTTTTCTTTCAACAACCACTTTTCATAAATTTTCAAACTAGATCCATAAACATCAAGAGATCATCAAGTACAAGTAAATCACCTAGTTAACTGCAGTAACCAGATCAACAGTAACAGTAAACTAAGCCCAGAACACCTTATCAAAAGAGAAATTCAGCCAGCAAAAAGGTCTTAAGACAGATACGCAGTTTTTCTTTCTCTGGTCTGCGTGCGTACGCACTTCTCCTTCTGCTCGCCTTCATATACCCGCAGAGACCCTTCTGCTGCACCGCGTACCCATGCACTGTTTCTTCAATCACACTTGCGTACTGTCACTGTATGCACACACACACAGATGCTATCGCACCGTGTACCTTCGCACCAGCGGCTTCTGAAGCGCCGCGTACTTTCCCTGTGCCTACGCACCTGAACCTCTGTCATGCTGTGTACCCACGCACTGTGCCTTCTTCTGCTCTGCGTACCCACGCACTGTGCCTCCTTCTGCTCTGCGTACCCACGCACTTCTCCTTCTTCTTCTCTGCGTACCCACGCACTTGCACTGTTAATTACCTGCGTACCTCTAATTAGGGCCTAAATGGCAGTCCCCCAGTGTGCCACCGATAGTCAGATGCTCAGATCTGATCATGCGCTCGAGAGATCACCCTTCATAGATTCTCTTTTAACTTCAATGAAATACTAACCCAATATTTCTGATCCTAAGATATTCAATTTGCAAAAGATACTTAGCCAAGTGATCTCTATTGCTTTATATAGGCAAGCTCTTCCTAAAAACATGGATCAATACCATAGATAACCAATACAAGGGGCCCAAAAACATGGGGCTCAATAATAATAATAATATAAAGCAATACCACGGGCCAAAACCATAGAATCAAGAACAGCGGGCTAAATACCATGAGCCAAACATAAGAAACCCCACGAGAGCGTGCTTTACTACCTTGAAGTGTGTGCATTGGGGTCCGCACCTTCTGAACGGGTAACCTGCGGGTATGACCGCACCTCCTGTATGGGTAACCTGCAGGTTCGCACCTTTTGAACCATTCACCTGCAAGCCTCTTAATTTCCATCATTTTGAGAGCCTGAACAGACCATTTCCACTTGAGTGAGTTGCCATCAATTACAACACCTGTATTATAGAGCCATACCATAATCATAATGCCAACAATATCCCCCTTTGGACTTGATGGCAACTTCAAGATCCTCAACGTCATTCTCCCCCTTTGACATCAAGGGCAAAGGGTTATGCTCCCCCTAACTATAAACCAGATCTGCAAAGAGGAAACAGAATCCACCAAAGCAATCATGAAAGAGATACAGACATATTGCAGCCATGTTTTAGATCAGCATCCATGTTTTCCTTTTTTGCTCCCATAATCCCAACAATGCATTATATGTGCTCCCCCTGAACCTATGCCATTGATCTGTAATCAATACATAAACCAACAAATGTACGCGTATACCACTTATAGACCTCGCGTACAACCAACAGATGAGATTCAACAACAAGATGATGCATCAACAACCCCCATGTTTTGCCTGAGGTATTCAAAGGTCTCCCTGAGCATTGGTTTAGTGAGTATATCAGCAACTTGTTCCTTAGAAGGAACATACTCCAACTTGACCTTTTGTTCAAGCACTTGTTCTCGGAGAAAATGATACTTGATTGGTATGGGCTGTTAGGATATTCCGACACATAGGAATAGTTAAGTTCAACTTGGTCTAGTATAGAGTTAGGTTAGTGTTAGGTAAAGTGTGTTTCTTTACCGTTGTACATTTTGTAACTTACAATCCGACGGTCACGATATGTAGTGATCCGACGGTTCATTCTCTCCTCGGTATTACCGACACTTGATCCGTGGCTTGACACCCGATTGGTCCATGAATTCTATTTAAAGCGCATGGAGGTCATTTGTAGGTTAACCGTGCATGAGAGAAGCTTATGTAAAT
>APFE030076089.1:2024-17415 GCA_000404065.3 Pinus taeda | reverse complement strand
CCCTTATATCTGGTGTTCTTTGATGTGACTGTCTGATTTTCTTGTTCATGCTCATTATTTATGGTATTGGTATGCAAAAATAATTCAAAGTATAAATAAGAAAGATTTGGTAAAAGAATTAGAGAATACTGATTCACCCCCCCCCTCTCAGTATTATTGTCAACACGCTTGAGCCAGAGGAGATCTGGGATGGGTGACATCCTGGGAAGTCCTGGTTACCGGGTGCAAGCCCCGGAAGTGATGATTGATGCTATGTGATTCGTTCTCCACATTTCACTAGTTTCAATCCTTCTTCTTCACCCCTGTGAGCATCACCCGATGCAATGAGTGCTAAGTGAACTATTCAAAAATCATGAGAAATTAGTCAGTTACGACTACCTCTCATGGAAATGGTCAAACGTGAATGACTTACCTAACGCAGTTGAATCCCAAAATGATATCTAATATAATGCACTGTGTAAACCCCCATACTTAGGTTCTATATTTTTTATTTTTGTCAAACAGAGCCTTCATCTTTTCTTGATATTGAATTATATTTTGAGTCACGTCCCCCCTAGTTTCTTGAATTCCTACCAACTGATTCATCCTCCTAATTAGAGAATTTGTCTCTGCATCAACATCCTATAGAATTTTGTTCACTAGCATTGCTAGTTATATAGGGAAAATTGCAGCTTTCCCATACACTAATTCAAAGGAAGATTTCCTAGTTGGCCTTTTGGTAGTAACTCTATTGGCCCATAAAGAAAACTTCAGTTGTGAGTTCGGGTTTTTATGAGTTTCTAATATTGTCTTCTTAAGAATCCTTACCAAGGTTTTATTTGATGATTCAAACAACCTGTTTCCCTATGGATAGTAGCTAGTGGAGTGATCCACAATGTTGTTATAATTATGGAAAAAGCTCATGAACTTGGCATATTTCAAAAATTTAGCATTATAAATGACAATATTCCTTGGGCAACCAAACCTAGCAAGGATATTCTCCCCCATGAATTTGGTAACCATGACATCGGTTACAGTTCTAGTTGCGACTGCTTCCACCCACTCTGTGAAGTAATTGGTGGTTGTAAGAATCCATTTGTGTTGACCATTGGAGGGTGGGTTTAATTCCCCAATGAAGTCTAACCCCCATTGTCTGAAAGGTTCTTAAAAAAAAAACAGGGATTAGAGGAAAAGGTGCTAATTTATGATTTTCAACAAACATTTGGCACTTCTCATAATCCCGAACATATGCATGTACCTCACTAAACAACCTGGGCTAATAGAAACATGCTTTGAGAATTTTATGGACTGCATCTCTCCAACTATAATGCAGCCCCCATGCACAATTATGGAACTTATACATCACTCTATGGATCTCTTATTCAACCAGGCATAAAAGAAAAATGCCCACTGGGTCTTTCCATTATGGTTGGCCATTTGAAATGACAAACTTATGGGCTTGTAGCCTCAAATCCATGTACTTAACTTTATCAAAATTGAATGGACAACTCAGAAAAAGTAAATAGTGGATTATATGTTTATACAAGTGAGACATGAGGTACTTCATTTGGATTTTTTGTGTTACAGTCTTGACCTTATTATGCTCCTCTTCTCCTCGACTTTCTCCTTTCTCTGTCAAAAAATTTATACCCAAAGCTTGGTGGTTTGATTCAGACAAAATTTTAGCTAATCCCTGCCCCTTGATCAACTTTGTGGGTTTGATCTCCAAGTCATATTATTGGATTTTAGTGATCCATTTACCTCTTTTCCATCACTTTCCCTTTGCACCAAAATGTCTTTCACAATAGCTGTAGGAACATAAGATGTTTTGCTCGATTGTAGGACATGTATTTTGAAGGTCTTCAGGGCCTTGACCAAGGCATAGTCCTGCTTCTCCAAACTTTTATACTTTAGCTCAGCGTCCCATAACACCTAGCTGAAAAATGCTATTGGTTGCTCATGTCCTTCATTTTTTTTTTGTAGTAAGACATCAGCCACTGTATGAGGAGACAAAAAATAGAAAATGAAAAATGGTTTTAGATAGTCAGGGATGACTAATATAGGGGCTTCTGCAAAGGCCCTTTTGATCCTAGACAATGAATCCTGATCTTCTTCAGTCCATTTACCTCCCTATCCTTCTTCAACATCTCTATAATTTCTTTAATTATCTCAACATAATTGGATATGAACCTCATTAAAATGTTGATCCTGCCCAAGAAAGTTTGGATTTCTTTCTTATTTATTAGTAATGGGATGTTGTTGATGACTTCCACCCTCTTGGGGTCTATATTCACTCCATATTTTCCCATGATGTGTCCTATCAACTTTCCCTCACTTAGAGCAAATTGAGACTTCTTAGGATTTAAAGACAAGCCATATTTTTTTCATTTCTCAAAAGTAATATGTAGATGTTCAATATGCTCATATTTTTTTTAAAAATTAGTGATATCATATAGTTAAATTACTACAAACTTGTCTTGTTCTCCCACAAAAGCTATATCCATGGCTCTCTTGAAAGTGGCTCCTGCATTTATGAGGCCAAAAGACATTCTAGCATACATAAATGTTCCCCAAGGGGTGGTAAAAGAAGTTTTATTTTGATATTTAGGGTGCACAACTACTTGATTGTATCCAGAAAAACCATCCATCAAAGACATATGAGCAGATCCCACCACCTTTTGCAGAATGTAGTCCATTTTAACAAAAGGGTAATTATCCTTTAGTGAAGCCTTGTTCATATTCCTAAAGTCAATACACAACCTTATTTCCCTGTTCTTCTTCCTGACAGGAACTAGATTTTCCACCCAATTTGAATACCTCAAAGGTACGATAATTTTAGCTTGGAGGAACTTCCTCACCTCTTTCTCAATTGATGGAAGTAACACAGGGTTAATATTCCTAAGCTTATGTTTTTATGGTTTTGCCCCACTCTTCAAAGGAATTTTATGTTGGAAGATATTAGTAGAAAATAGATCTTAGCACTCCTTTGACTGTAAAGGCCTCCCCTTTATCATTAATGCAAGTAAAAGATTTTTCTAGGAAATTTAAAATTACTATGTGTGGTTCCAAACAATCCATACCAACAAGAATATCAAATGAGTTCAAAGGTAAAATGTTCAAATTTAAATAACTATTCATTCCATGTATATTTAGCAAACAATATTTACTTATTTTTGTAACTTTTATTTTAGCTTTTGTGGCCAATTATACTAACCAGGGCTTTCTTTGCTTTTCCTTTTCGAGTCCACAATTTTCAATTGAAGAAGTGGAAATATAACTTAGAGTGGAACTAGGGTCAATTAGTATTGTCACATTTTCCTCATAAATTTTACCTTATATTTCAACCATAGTGGACTGGTGATTTTCTTGTATCCCAACTATTTCCACACTAATCCTTGGGATATTGCGCGCAATATCATTAATTGTAGAGGCTTCTTCCAATTTATTTACTCTTGCCTTTTTTTCTACAAGATTTTGTGGATAGTCCCTCCACAAATGGTTCTCATTGCAGCCCCAACACTTGATTCGTTGTCTGGCATATTCACCAAAATTCCTATTTCCTACTCCTATTCCTTGTCCACCTTTTTGTCCTAGAATTCTCTATTGATTTACACTTCTATTGTAATTTCCCTCTTTATAACTTTTAAACGTGTTGGAAAAGGAATTTTTCTTAAACTCATTTTTCATGGCATTAAAATTTTCATTTTTCTTAGCAAACCAACTTTTAGAATTATCACTCTTATGTTTGTTTTGATTGAAACATAGTTTTTCCTTTGTTATACTCTCATCCATGGTTTTTGGATATTCAAATTCAATCCTCTCTCTATATGAAAAATGAAAGAAGCTAATGAACCTTTGTATCTTCTTTCCCCTTTTAGATATGATATATATTTTAGAAAAATCATCAATCTTTTCATAAATTCATCCATGGTGGATTGTTCTAGTATTTGCTCATAGAACTTTATAGCCTTCTCATCATTTTTTTTAAGTATTTCTTTTTGAATTCCTTATTAAAGTGTTTCCATGTCAATTTTTTACTTCTAATTCTTTCTAGCCTTATTTTCCTCCCACCATAAGGTTGCTTTACCAGTTAGCGGGTACATAGCCAATCTAGCCTTTAAGTTGCTAGGATAGTTGTAGACCTTGAAGTACATCGACATATTTAGAAGCCAGGCTTCTACTCCTTTAGATTCTCCAAGAAAGTTTGGAGGTATGATCTTTTTGAATTCTCCTTGAAAATGAGATGTAGTCATTTTTTTTTGGACACGTAAGTATTACTACCAGATTTATGTTCTTCCCTTTCATCAAACTCATGTTTCTTACTTTAACTATAAGTTATAGAATTAGTTCTATTAGTATATTCAATTCTATATCTCTTTCTATGAGTTTCTTCAACTTTTCTACTGCCTCTAATCTTTCTAGTCTTCTGAGTATGTATTCATCAATATCCTCTTTTTCATCCTTAGCTTTGGACATTTTTTCTTGATTGGGTTTTATATTTTCTAATTCTATCATCAAGTTATGCAGTAAGATTTAAGGTTCGTGATTGTCTATATTAGGCTCCTCCTCCCATCATTCCAAATTTAGTATTAGGCTCTTCACCTTCCCTAGGATTTCTTCCAAAATTTTGTCCATTGTTATATTAAACCATTTTTCAATGTTTTCCTAACAATTGCTCGATTATCTATTTATGACACAAAAAATAATTTTGTTAGTTTAGGACCCATAAGAGGCCCAATGTTGTAACCTACATCTCTGATCCTACTTGTAGTAAACCTCAAAAGAATACAACATTTTTTTTTAACAATAGAGATCTTAATATTTTATGGAATCATTATTTATGTTATCTATATTCTAGATGGTCTTTTCTAATGACTACTCACAAAGCATTTGATTCATATGGGCTTCATTAATCCATTAAAAACTTCTCTATGTTCTATTCCTTTAACCATTCATTATGCCTAGAAAAAATCCTTCAAAAGTACAATATTAGAAGAAGAATTTTGTTTAAAATACCTTATGACTTTCGTATTTATTATTAGCAATTAACATTAAATCATAGTACATTTGGAGTGTTATAGCTCCTAGAGACAACCTCTGAGTTGAGGAGAGTATAGTGCTTAGGACATATTAGAGTGTTTATAAAATTTGTTGGAATTGTTCATTTCTGTTCAACATTCAAACATATTTTGGATTAGAAATGGTCTAGAAAATTTTCCTAGGGGGGAAGATTCAATTATTAACAGAAAAATCTAGTGAAGACTTAACCTTAGCCTCAAGTGAATAGCTTTTAGAAACACATATTCCATTTGATCATTGTAGCATATATGAAAGAAGAACGTGAGATAGAGGAGTTTAACACAAGCCTTATTACAGAATCCTATGCATTGAACTTTAGTAGAAAAACGGAGAGATGAAAAAAGTAAATGATATTTCATAGTATATAAAGCACATATCATATTAAGGACGTTATATCTCATTAATCATAGACATGCAAAATCAAAATTATACATAGATGACTTCATGATTTTAAAGGCTATTGATGACCACCAATATTGTAGCAAGAATGCTACAACTCCTGGGGCTACCATCTTTACTTTATCAACCTAGGGTTTGTACAAACTTGGAGGTGTCAGTGTTGTATACACAAGTAAAAGTGATGGTTCTATTTTTTTCACTATTTAGCTCGCGCGAAAGACCATTAGGGTTTTCAAGCTATAATTCTATGGACTCAGAACAAGCTTGATTACTAAGAAAGAAAGAGAAATCTACTCTATGAGAAATCTTGTCTATTGCAATAATGAAAAAGACTGAAATCCAATGCTAAAACACACCATTTCCTAACTAATTGCTTAGAAACTATGCTTACAAGAATGCCAAGCTAACATGTATGAAATTCTACTATCCTAAGCATGGAAGTTCAAAAAATCAAACATTATTATTGTGCATGTAAATGACTGAAATAAATATGTTTTTTTTTTTTTTTTTGTTATTTTTATGCAAAAACAAGTGTGAAAGCTAATCCCTTTTGGTGATGTGGCAGGTCGCTTAGGGATGTTGGTGGGTGGGTGGAAGGTTTGGGAGACCCTTAGGTGACCTTGGTGTGGCTTCTTGGAGGTTTTCCCTCAATTTGGCCTCAAAACAGGCCACTACAGGAAAACCTACAAGATGTCCTAATAACCTACAGGATTCCCTGTATTTCTACAGGATACATCTGAGAGAAAAATGATGGGTGCTGAAGGTGATGGAAGGCTTAGGGAAGGTGGTTGGTTGATGGAATGGAGTGAGAAAATGCCTAGGATCACTCAAAACTCAAAACCAAGGTTGGGAGATGGTTGGATTTGCTCAAAATGCTTGAAGAAGTTTCCTTGAAGAATGATGAAATTGGTGAGGGTCTTAGTGAAAGTGAGGAATGATCATGGATGGATGAATTTGAAAGGAGGTTTCTTGTTGTGAAATATTTCTCTACTTTTGAACACCTGCACTGCATCAAAAAATGATATTTGCCCAAAAATCATGTAAACAAGAAGAATTTCAATGAGCTAGAAAAATAGAGTTTAATGAGCTAGCTATCTACTTCATGCATGATGAAAATTTGCAGAATATGGTGATGTCATTGATAAGATCTATTATAAGACTAAATATGGAAGAAATGATGGCTAATTCCTACACTTGCAAACTGATTAAATGCTAGCTTAAGCATAGGAAACTCTAAATTCTATGAGAAAGTAGAATTCTATCTTTTTGGGGCTGCATGGGGGTCCTTTTCTCAAATGATGATCCCCGAAGGAAGAAGTGAGGCCAAGACACCTATTAATAGATTTTTGGTGTTCCTTTTATCCCTTCTAACTTACTGCTGAATTAAAGCACAAATGGAACAAACTAATAACTAAATTAATCAAATCTACACTACTTGCAATGAAATACTTCTAAGTGCAATTTAACCATGAATATATGAAACTAATCTAAGCATATAGATACAAGAAGAGTAGAATTTTCTGCTACGGTTGGGCTCTAACCCAAGATCTTCAGCCCTCTGAGTTAACTCGGTACTAGATCATGAAAAAACTCATTCTCATTATCAAAACAGAAACTTACATAGCAATGTCTTCCACAAGTCTGGAGGTAAAAAAAAAAAAACTAGTGTTTTTACAACAAAATTCAAATCCTAATAAGGCTCTAGGCCTCTTTATTTATACAAATGAAGTCTCCAATGAATTCCTTAAATATAAGGAGGCTTGTTTCCCAAACTTGAGATGAACTAACACTTTGACTATGACTTGCTCGACTGCCTTTTCATCTTCATGACTTGGCTGCTTGTACTTTGAGCTAGTGTGATTGATGGAGGATTATTTGAATGAGGGAGGAGTAAATGAGGAGAATTTACCTCCTACAATCTCTCTTCCTTGTCCCATTCAAGTTTCAGACTTTAGTATTGCCAAAATTCCCTGATTTTGTCTCACAAACCCGCATTTAATGCACTTTAGTCCACTAGGCATAATATCTCACTTCGACTCATCTCATTAAACAAAATATAATCAAAACATGTAATAAATTGTGAGAAGAGTTGATTTGACTAAGCTAGGAGGTTAATTAAGGTCCATATAGTTACCCAATGATGAGGCTCATCATCACCCCCCTACTGAAAGTGTTGCTCATGCTCTGAGAAACTCAATCAATATCCATGTCTTTCATAGCTCTAGTGGATTCCTTGACATACCATGCTTCTTCTGTGGGTTCTTCATCTTATGCATAGAATCATGTCTTCCTTTCTATATCCTCCTATTGATTTCTTTCTTCTTCTTCCTTCCTTCCTTCTAACATCCCCAAGAGTAGTGGTGGACTAAGTCTCAAGCCAATCCAATTGACTTTGAGCCTTTGGCTGATTTTTTTGTACATGGGTGTCCTGTTCAGTGCTTCTCTCATCCTTTGAGGAGAATGGTACTCTCTTATTTTCAAACTGTATGGAAAAGTATTCCATATCCTTTGGCAAGCTTGCATGTTTTCATCCCCTAACAGTCTGAACATATCCTCAAAACGTGTAATTTATTTCTCTTGGGAAGCAAGATACTTGGGTGCAAGTTGAGGATCATTTGCAATTAAATTATGTGTGTTGATGACAACCATTGGATTGGACTGCTCAACTCTTATCATGAGAGGCTTTTTTTGTTCCCTTGCCAATATCTTCTTCTTTTCTACAACTCTTTCTTTCATGGTTCATCCATGATACTAAATCCATCAAACGTAAATCCCCTAGCTTTGTATTAGGGTCCCATACATTCAGATCTGTCAAGGCCATGTTATGCAAGTATAACTCAAACATCTTAGACCTATCCTCTAATGTACTTTGATCACAGAGATCAATGAACTGTCTATAATCTTGGAATGGCATAGTACCTCTCTGTTCTAGGGTCTTGATTTGGAATTGCAGCCACTATTCCTTAAGCTATAGTGCATACGACTTAACTGGCATCCTGAATTGGATTGCTTCCAAAGATAGACTAGCCATGGATGCCAATTGATTATGTCTTTCTTGCAGTTGCCCTTTCAACCATGCATTTTCTACCTCCAACTGAGCCTTCATTATGGCCTCTTTGTCCCTCGAGCTACTTAGTTCTCTTCCCATCTCTTTGAGATTTTCCTCCATGTGACCAATGTCGTCCACTCCCTTGGACTTGGCAATCTGCATCCATCTCTATGTTTTGGCTCTTTCTTTCTCAAGCTAAAAAAAAAATGGGATGGAAATTTTTTGTGGAATGACCCTGCCCCCTTCAATAAATCTTTAGTAGGAATCAAGGTTAGGTTGAGGACTAGGTTCCCTTAGCTTTGGGTCTTCTCTATTTGTTTCTTGCTGCATACTTCCTGCCTTATCCAATTTTTGAGTTTCCTGTACGTTTAACATAGTTTCCTGTAAGACTGCCTCTGCTTCCTGTAGGTCATGTTATGTATCCTGTAGGATATCTTTTCCTTTGGATGAGGTATAGCTAGTCAGAGGCCTTCTCTCATAAGTGATAGGAGACTTAGGGGAGGTTTGTGCTGAGGATCCTTCTCCTTGAGTTTTTGTAAGAGGGTCCATCTTCTCTTGCTATTTAGGTGAGTCCTTAATAACAATGGGAACCTTGGATGGAGTTTTAGGTTTTCCCTACCTTATCCTTGTACTTTTTCTTGTTCTAAAGTATAAGGGGGTTTGCCTCTGTCTTTTTCCTTTTTGTTTGATAGGGGTGCTAAGGGCAGTGAGGGAAGTTTTTGCCTCTTTCTTAATGGGTTCTGGAGACACCCTAGGTGAATCCTTCTTGTCCTCTGCCTCCTCTTTTCCATTGCCCTTTTCACCTTTTTCCTTCTCCGCTTCTTCTCCCTCTAGATCCTCATCTTGTTTATCAATTTCCTCCTTGACCTCTTCCTCTGTTTCTTCATCACTTCCCTTCTCTTTCTCTTCCTCTTCATCTCTTTCCTCTTCATTTTTCTATGCTTCTTATTCATATGTTTCAGTCTCTTCCTAATCATTTTCACTGATAGTAGGGCTTCTATCATATGTGAGGGCCTTATATCCTCCTCCGTCAGCATGTCTCTGAAAATTTCCCAAGTGATAGGAATTCTAAGGTTTTGGAGGGCATCTTCTATGACGATTCTAATTAACCCATGGTGGGCTAGCTATTGGTAGTTTCCTTTTTGCACCTTCATGCTTGTATCTATCAGTGATTGCAAAAGGAAGTATGGTATGCTGAGCTTGTGGTGAGGAGGTGTTTCCTCTCCAAACCTCAATTCTTCAAGAAGCCTAAAGTGATATCCATATACCACAACATACCTACCTTCACATGATATGTATTTTATAAGGTGGTGGCTTACCTTTTTCCAAGGTTATGGTAGGATTGCTCTCCTCATTCCATTTTTGTCTTCAATGGGCTCCTCTCCCTCTAAAAAGAATTTCTTGTTTGCAGTTTGGCTATTTCCCTTGTCTTCCTTTCTCCAAGGCACTCCTAAGGGAAGTGTGGTAATTATGCTTATGAGTTCAGGGGTGAGCTGTATGGAGAGGACTCTCACCATAACAGTGGCATGGGTTCTAGTTAGTGGAATGAGGGAGAGAGAAAAATCTTGGGCTACTTCATCATTTTACCCCCTCAATTTCTCAAAGTACCCCATCCAATTATGCCTTGTGAATATTTCTAGCACAGGAGGGTGTTGGTGAATCCTTATAGTGTTAATGGGCTCCATTCTATTAAACCCCCTTGTCATTTTATCTACTGAATTTGAGGAGCAAAGATGTACGATACAAAATTTTAATGAAGGAGAAAATGGGACTGAAATTTCTGTGGATACAATTCCCTTAAACAACTATCAATTTCAATCAAACTAGGAGATTTTTTTGTTATTTTTACTTGGAAAAATGGGAGGAAATGTAGAGCCTACCTCCTCATAGTGCTTGATGTAGCCAAATCCTATGTTTCCCCCTCTGAAATTGCTCTCTGCCAATCTTGTAGATTGCTTGACTGTTTCCTATAGGATTCCTATGTGATCCTGTATTATTTCTTGTAGGATCATGTAGGAAGTCCTGCACAAGAAAAAATGAAGTTTTCCTCTCCTGTAGGTTGCTTGGGGATGAGAGCGACCTTGTTAGAGTGAGCCTTGAGAAGATGAATGCATGAGTGCATGGGGATCAATGTTTATTTCCTCTTATGGTCGAGTTGAGTGAGGTGGTGGGCTGGCAGCCGAGGTATGAATTTCTATTTTTCGACCATTGGTCCCCACTACCACATCATGATTCCCCTCACCTCATAATCAACTCCCACTTTGGGCATCCATAGTCTCAACTGCTTCTGACCTCATTCTCCTTTTTTTTGACTTGACTGCTGCCACGTGTGTGAGGACTAACTATTTTTTCCTCGTTGACTAAAAGAAGCTGGCAAAGTTAATTGGCCACCTTTTGCTTATAAACCAACTCATCCACAATCTTTAAATCTTTTGATTACATTATGAAAATGAGAGAGTGAAGCGAGATACTTACCTGTGGTGACAATACCTTGCTACAATTTGTTGAAGAAATGAGGTTTTTGTTGTATGTCGACTACATGCGATCTCTCCTTTTTTTCTTTTATTGTTCTTTGATGATTTCCTTGATATGCAGGTACCTGGTGTTGAAGATGTTGGTGTTTCTACTGCTCTAGAGATTATTCTACCCTTGGATCTGCATGTTGGAAACTTGCTGCAGCTTATGATTTTTATTCTGTGGGATAGGTTGCTACAGGATTTCCTACATGATGTCCTGTTGCTGCTTCTCCCTCAGAAATTTTAATCATTTCTACTACTAGACTTGAGGATGGTGCACATGGATAGAGAGGACATTTAGGGGTGTGTGAATAATGAGAAATAACTTTCAGGTGTTGTTCCCCTTTGCTCTCTGTCTCATTTTTTCTCTGTGTTTTTTCTTGAAGATTGTATTTTTTTTTAAACTGATTTTTTTTAATGATGAATGCATGGGTGATCAAGGTGGAGAGAGGTATGGTAATGAAGTGGTGATGTAGGGATTTTTTTTTTTTACATGGGCAGGTCATTTCCTTTCCCTAGGGTTACTTCCTTTACGATTCCCAAGCCACTATAATTCCTACATGATCATCCTGTAGGCTTTCAGGGGATCCTGTAGGTTTATAGGGAATCCTATAGAAAAAACAATACCCTTGCAAATTGAGGAAAATGAGTGAAAAAATGAAAGGAATGGTGGAATGATGAAGGATAATGGATGGATAAATAAAAATGTGCATGGAATAGGTCCCTTTTGATTCTCCTTTGATCTCTGATCGTCCTCCTGCTAACTTGTAAACAAATTTTCATGATTTTTCTTTTCTCTCTCTTTTTTTTTTTAACAACTAGTCTGCCTCCAAGAGGTTTTCATCCTAGCTGCTTTCCCTGGGCGCCTCAAGAGAGGTTTCCACCTAGAGATCGTTTTATTTCTCTCTTTTTTTTTTCGACACCATTGGGCTACCCCAAGAAGTTTTCAACCCAATAGTGGGACTCAGGCACCTCATGGAGGTTTTCACCTGAGTCTCCTTATATTTTCCTTATTTTTTTCTTTTTTTTTTCTCAATGACTTTATGAGGTAGGAGATGAGGCTTGCTCCACCACCATCATTGTTCTATTGATACCATCAATGAACTTTTGCATTGCCAATGGCCTTTTCTAAACTTTCAATCTGTGCCCATTAACAGTTAAAGGAATGACCTATGCCTATGGTTCTGATCTACATTGAACCATTATCATGACATCTTTCTATAACATAAATCCCTAACCATCTTGTCCTTAACTTGCCCTTAAAGTCTTTATATATGGAATCATATAACAAAGCCCAAACACCTTCTTGAAATTTCTTATCCTGATATTCTTATCATTCCAGATCTTCCTTTGAATTTGAGTTAACTTTATCTGCAGAAGGGCCTACATTCTGAACTCATATAAACCATTCAAATAGAGAAATCTCTTTTTTTGTACACTATTGAGATCTATATCTAGTTGGGATGCCATCCTCAATGTATTATACGCAAATTCAATGGACAACATGGCCTTTTTCCCATAGACCAGCTCATAGGGTGTGAATCCAGTGGTGGTCTTCCAGGTGGTATTATAGACCTAGGTGGCCTCAACTAGTCTATCTGCCCAATATTTCCTGCTGTTGCTAACCACTTTGGTCAGGATGCCCTCTAGCGCTCTGTTGGTCACCTCCACTTGCCCATTAGATTGTGGGTGATAGGGAGTGGAGGTTCTATGCTTGATCTTATACTGGTTTAACAAGTCTTCAATCATGTTGGAGGTAAACTGGCTACCTTGATCAATGACTAGTTCTCTAGGGCACTGAAATTTGTAAAATACATTCTCCCTTAAGAACTCAACCACCTTCTCCTCTATTTCTACCTTAATTGCCCTGGTTTCATCCCACTTAGTCAGATAGTTAGTGCACACAATGATATACTACTTTTTCTTGGAAGGAGGGTTAATAGGTCCAATTAAGTCCATGCCCCATTTATCAAATGGCTCGAAAGTCACTTGAGGTTGCAGAGGAATTCCCTCTCTTGGAGTAGGCTTTCCCATCCTTTGGCACCGATCACACTGACTAGTATATCTTTTCACATCCTGATTAAGAGTGGGACGATAATAGCCAACTTATAACACTTTAAATGTTGTCCTCTTTGCTGAAAAGTGACCTCCACAAGGCCCATCATGACAGGTCAGAAGGAGGTCAAAGACTTCCTCCTCCCTAACACATCTTCTCAGAATTTGATCCAGGCCTAGTTTGAAGAAGTTGCCCCCAACCCAAGTGAATGGGGCGCTCTTCCTCACAATCTTGCTTTTCTCTTTGGAGGACAAATTCAGTGGGAACTGTGCAGATACTAAATAGTTTGTTATGTCAGCAAACCATGGAGAGAGAACTAAAATGGAAAATAAGTGTTCATTTGGCAACTGATCACCAACCATTTCTTCCTCACCTGTAGGCAAAGTTGATCTGGACAAAAAATATGCAACAACATTTTCCTTGCCAAGCTTATCAATAATAGTTAGATCAAATTGTTGTAATAAATGTAACCATCTAATAATCTGGGCATTCGCATCAAGTTTATTTATTAAGTATTTGATTGCAACATGGTCAGTATGTAAAAATGTTTGATAGCCTATAATATAATGCATAAATTTGTTCAATGAATGCACAATAGCCAGGAGCTACTTTTCGGTCACTGTGTAGTTCAGTTCGGCCTTTGACAGATTGTTACTAATAAAGTAAATGGCATAAGGGAATTTTTCAACTATTTGGCCTAGGGCTACTCCTATGGCTTTGTGTGAGGAATCAGCCTGTATATGAAAAGTAAGGGTCCAATTTGGGCCTCTGAGAATCAATTCATTGGTTCACTTGTCCTTCAGGGTGTCCAGGGCCTCTTGACATATTTTTGACCATACAAACTCAGTGTCTTTGGCCAAAAACCCAAATAAAGGAGAAGCCAACTTGCTGAAGTCTTTTATAAACCTTCGGTAGTATTTAGCTAACCCTAGGAAATTTCTGACATCTCTCTACTTCTATGGAGGTGGGACCCTTTGGATGATAGCTATTTTGTTTGGGTCCACCTGCAGTCCTTGTTGGGATATTGAATGTCCTAGCACAGTCCCTGCAGTCATCAAGAATTCACATTTTTCGAGACTGAGAGACAAGGTCATTTCAATGCATTTGTGAAGCACCTTACCTAAGTTGGATGAAGCCTCTTGGAAATCACATCCATAAGGTGTAAAATCATCCATATAAATCTCTACTACATCATGGACTAACTTGCCAAAGATACTCAGGATTGCTCTTTGGAAACTGGCAGGAGCATTGCATGGGCCAAACGGAAGGACCCTATAGGTGAAAGTACCCCAAGGACAGGTGAAGGTGGTCTTATCCTAGTCTTCTGGGCTGATCTAGATTTGATTGTAGCCGCTGAATCCATCCAGGAAAGAGAAAAACATTTTTATTTCCAGGTCATCTAGCACTTGGTCGATGAAAGGTAGAGGGAAATGGTCCTTCATTGTGGTTTTCTTTAACTCTCTATAATTGACACAAATCCTCCACTTACCATATTTCTTTGGAACCAACACCAAAGGAGAGACCCACTCACTGTCTGAGATAGGGTAAATGAATCCTGCATCTAGCAACTTTTGCAGTTCTTCTTTGACTATATCTTGAAGAGCTGGATTAATCCTCCTTTGGGGTTGCCAAACTGGCTTGCAACCTTCTTTGATATAAATGTGGTGAGTACACATTGAAGGATGAATTCCCTTCATTTCTTTGTAACTCCAAGCAAATGCATCTAGGTGTTCCTTTAGCAAGTTGCAAAACTTTTCTTCTTAGTGAACAAAAAGAGATGGGTTGATTTTTAAAGCTCTCTCAGGGCCGAATTCTATAGTTTTGACACATATAGGATTAGAATCAGCTAAGAATAGATCAATTTGATGGTTATTTTGGGTTTCCTTTACTACTCCTTCTAAGGAAAATGTACTAGGAGTTAGACTTTGGAGTATGTGTTATGTTATCACAAAATCAGTACTGATGGCTACTAATCAGTTAGACTCTATGTAACTATTTCAGACCAGACTCTTGGCTAAGGATTAGCCTCCCTAACCTGAGAGGGCTCTCTCAAAATAAACTACTTATTTATCTTTAAACACTAAGAGGGCTAACTCTTATAATGAGAACTTAAATAAACATAATGGTTGGAAATACAACATAACATTTCTTCCATTGGGCTCATGGAGTCAAACACCATTTCAATAAACTATCAACTACTCATTCATGGAAGTCAAGGCATGTAATGTTTAAACACTCAAAACATTTCTCAAAAGAACCTCAACTCATAAATATACACAGGAAGTTTGAGCACTAGGTGAATTCAGAGTGATT